>JAPMOB010227505.1:0-20997 GCA_029875015.1 Lepomis gibbosus
TTGACTGTCATTATATGCTGTATACAGTATATATGAATATACTGTATACATTATTATGCATTATACATTACATACTCTGCTATAATAACAAAATATGGATAGTCTTAGTAATTTAATAAAATAAACACGTTGCTATAGTCTGCAATAGTCCATATCAATGTAACCCCACTGATGACGTGGCCTCATGAAGCTAGGTTTACCGTAAGGATGTGTAACATCCTCCATTCTTCTCCTACAGGGCAGTTACATAAACCAGGTGCATCACTTTACATATGATTTCCTACAAATTAACATCTAGTGCAGGCTTTCCTGCCTTCTCTTCCCTTTTCTCTACCTTTCTTTCCTCCCGCCTTTCATGCCCCTTTTTGCTCAGAGGAGACAAAGGGGAGGTATTGTGCTGGATTCAAATAAAGAAATCGAGAAGTAAACAGAGGAGCGGCGAGGGAGGCAGGAAGGATAGGAGGGAGGGATGGGTGGAATGCTGCTGCTGGTTGGTGTCGCTAATGATGAGGAAAATGGAGGGTCATGTGGGAGCCATGGCTGGATGGAGAGAGAGGGAGTTGGTGTAGTATAAAGAGTCAAGATCACTTGAGTGGTGGGTGGATGCTTTGTGTGTGTGTGTGTGTGTGTGTGTGTGTGTGTGTGTGTGTGTGTGTGTGTGTATCATCCTGCTGTGTTTTCCATCTACCTGCTCTAGTCGTGTGCGCTGACATGTGTTTATGTTTCACGGTGGCAGTACATGCCTTCACTTGTGAGTCAAACCAGTTTATCCATGAGTGAGACTGTATGTGTGTGTGTATACGTGTGTGCGCAGTGTGTATGCACATGTAGGAGTGAAGGGGGCGGCAGCCAAGTGATTAATGCGTCAGAGAGTCAGCTGTGGTCTGGGCTCGCTCATTTGGAAATATCTTTTAGGAAGAAAGACAGAGCGGGAGAACAGTGGGAAGGGGGGAGGAAGAGATGCTTCTACATCCCTTGCCAGACAAACAAAAGCTGAGAGCCTCTACTGAGGTCGAATGGGGCAGTGAAGGAGAGAGAGAATTAGAGAATAGGGGAAGGAGGTAGAGGGCACTGCAGCATCCTTCTGTCCTCTATCATATCAAGATTCATTAGTGTCTCCTTTAAGCATCAATGTGTCTTCAACTCCTAAATACTCTGTCAGCTTTTACTAATGAATAAAACAATGACAGGGACATGTTTAAAGGATGATTCCGGTTTATTACAAGTAGGGTTTTATGTGGTAGCTTAGGCCATGTTTTCTATCGATTAGAATAGCAACCTGAAACATTACAACAACAAAGTCGGATGGGACATTTTTAATTGTTTCAACAAACATTTTTCTGGCACAGCCACAAGAGTGACAACATTGTTATTTTTTGTTTAGTTAGGTTGCAACCACCTTTATCTACTGTATGTATGTGGACTATTTATAGGGAGAGATGTTATCATTAGTCTGAAGGCGTATGCATTGTTTGCATTAATGAAGACTTTCAGTACCACAATTCAGATTTCTCCATTTACCTTCAGATTAACAAATTAAATAGTCCGACGGGTTTGAATGAATCTGTCAATTTTTCAGTCAGATACCAAATTTCGTCTCCATCATTTAGCTTAAGTTATAGCCAGTTATGCTTCTGGCTGATTATAAAATCCTAACTCTTGCCTTCATTAAAAATTGGACTTGTAATATAATAGTTGGCAAGTGAATGAGCTGTGTTTGAAACCATGAATGTGTGCAGGAGTCTTAAAGTGTCCAAGATATGTTCACAGCAGCATGGAGGACATTTTCTTCTTGGGTAACTGAGCACAACGTTTACAGGAGGATGTTCTAATTGTAGAGAAGTCACCTCAAAAATAAGTGCAGGTGGAAAAGAGCTTCTAGAGCTGTGCATCTTGATTCTACAATTTTAAATGTGTGGCAAGTCGTGTGGATATTATGTTGAGTCAGGCAGCTGCAGAACAGCGTGAGAAAGCAGAAATGGGATATCTCACCATCAACTCCTGACACACGCTGGGCAAAACAGGTTTACACTTCAGGGGCCACGACAAGTGACAAACAACTGATGACGAAGGTGTCTTTCTAAGAAAGAGCTCTAAAAATGCACGGCACTGTCAAATAAACAGAACCCGATAGAGTTGAGTGACGCAACAATGACTAATAGGCTCCAAAGTATAATTGAATACATACATAAATCATGTAGTCGGTTAAATAATTCAGATGGATTGAAAAAAATAAAATGTGTGATATTTTTCTATTCTTTTCAGGTTGTCGATTAAAAAAAAATAAAATTTGATTAGTTGTATTTTCACATTTATGTTTACTGGCTATTTAAAACACCTTTTCAGCCCTTTAGCAGCTTGCATGTGTCCTGAATCAAGATATGTTTAGTGCAGATAAATGGAAATTATAATGTCTCTTTTACCATTAACTTAGTACATAGACACTGTGACAGAGTTAACTATTTGTAACACTTTGTTGGTTGTTTAACAGCACCTTCTTGGTGATATAATACAAAATTTTGACACCATGAGTGTCTCAAATGTCCTACAAGATGGGGACTTGAGTTTGAGACTCGGACTGTGTGTCCGACTAAAGTCGCACACACAGTACCATCAGACTTGACTTAAGACTCGTCCTCAAAAGACGTCAGATTCGAGTCGGATTTGAGGTGAGGGACTCGTGAATAATGTAATACATACTACAGATGTGTTGCGCTCAGCCACACATGAGAGAGGACAGCAAACACCGGCAGCTTCTGAAGGGGGGGGGGGTATAAGCAGCAGGTGATACAACATTCATTATAACCACTAGTGACTTGAGACTTGACCTCTAGCTCAAAGACTTGTGAGTATATCTGCTACAAGTTAACTTCTGTGAGGTCAGATCACCTCACTTGTGGAGGAGTCACACTTTTGCAGCCTGACTGTACTGCCAAATTCACACCAGACAGGAGATGTCAGCTATGTCCTCAGCCCTACTGAAGCACTGATCCGGAGCTTACAGCAGGCCGGCAAACTAACTTCACTAATCTGACTAATATTAAAAATGCAAACGACAGAAATTATTTTTAAGTATGACTTAGGAGACTTAGTATGAATTATGCTGCCCACCATTTTTGAGAAAGCCATAAAGTAGCAGAGGTGTAGTCTATATCAAGAAAGAAGAGGAAGGCTGTTGAGACTGGTCTGAGTCTTTTGTAGCTCCCGTGTATAATACACCACTTTTTTTGGTTTGAAGCCCATTCTAGTCTGTTCTTAAGGCATCCCTACCGTACAGAAAAGCAGCATTAGTGACATGTGTTGCTTCTGTGACTCAGCTATAGGCCCTCAGTTGTAAAAATACAGTGCGAGCAATGTTTTTCAGCCAAATAAGGCATCATTATTCTGGACTGAACACTCATTGTGTTAGCCAAAGAGCATATGGCAATAGCATTTGTGTATATAAATGAAAATGGACATTCTGTTACAAAGAATAAGTACTTCTGAGCAGTTGTTTGATATACTCCAGGACAGACTGGCAAAAAATAAAAAAAGCGATGAAAAATCTCAGGAGACAATGTTAATGATGGAGTAGAAAATGTCAGTGGGCGTTTTGCTGCTCTGCAAACATGCATTCTCAAGAACATTTATTTAGACACTGTTATGCATGTTGACTAAACTTGGTGTCACAGAGGTTTTAGAACTTCATCTGTGGAACCAGCTATCGCAAAACTTTTTATATGCAAATCAAGTCGACAAACTCCAGCCAAAAGAAGAGGCTATGGCCCAATGGTACTTTTTGTTTATTAGGTCCACATTAATTTAAAATAATGCCAGAGGTCTGGAACAGTGCCATCAACATCCACCAGTAGGGTTGATCAGAGCACCAAGACAGATGGGATGACACAGAAAACAATGAGCTAAAGAGGCTAAGCCAGGCAAAGAGGCTAAAAAGACATGTAGAAATAGCAGAAAATATTGATGATAATTTTTTGCAAAAATTATAATAATTTTATTGAACATTAAGCGCAAACGAAATTATTCAGCAGCTCTAAGAACCTGAAGTTTAGTCCATGCTATGTGTGGTGTGGCAACATGCAGCAGAAAGCAGACACATTATGATAAAGTCTGTTGGGTTTTCTGATTTCCTGGCAGATGCGAGAAACAGTCAGTATTCCATCACTAGAAGTTTTGCATCCTACTCTTTTCCAGAACATCCTTGTAAAAGAGATTAAAAATCTCAATGGATTTCTTTCCTGGTAAAAATAAAGGTAAAATAAAAAAAAAATTAAAAAAGTACATTCACCAAAACTTAGCTCTAGTTCCACTTCTTCCACTATGAAACAAATAGCTCATGAAACACTGGGCTGAGAAGCCTCCACAACAGAGGCTGATATGCTACCACAAGGAATCTCTCACGTGTCAAAACGCTTCGTTATTACTTGACATGTCGTGCTTCCTCAAATAATTGACCAACATATAAAAAAAGATTATCAGCTGCAGGATTGTTCTTGATCATTTCAACTAGCTACTCTTAGGAGTTAGGTGTGGAAAAATCCTTTACCAATGTCACTAATATTATCAGTTAGTTATTTTAAGAAAATAAAGTTCTCACTCTCGCAGCAGTGTACCCGCTGCACTCTCATTGGCTGGTGGGTTATGCTGGGTACCTACATCGATTTGACTAAACTGTCAAGTACGAGCTGCAGACAATTATTTATTATTTTATGATAATTTAATTAAGACAAATAATTTAATCATTATAAAATGCCTGAGTGTGACTCTCTGTTGAGAAATTACACATTATTAGGTTTGATAATCAAATAATGAACATGTAATACCACCACATACTGTAAATTGTTAGTAGCATGCACATTGCATACTATACTCCACTAAGAAAGACAACACAGCTTAGCTACCATGTTCATATACTGAAGATAATATTACTCCATAAATAAGGATGTATTGTAAAGCTGTTTACAGCAGCTTGGGCCCACAATGTCTCTAGTATCAGTGATGAGGTCATGGCCGTTAAATTACTCTTCACATTCCGCATATGGCTAAACTGGGGCTGGGCAATAAAACAATAATGATAATTATAGCAATATAATTTTTTTCAATATATCCTTAGATATTGGGTTTAATTCATTTGAATCACGGACAAGTTAGCACTTAATTTATCTATTAAAAATATTTATTTTGTTAAGAAAAGGAGAAACTGAAAAAAAAGAATAACTAATCATATTTGTTGAAAACAGATTTTATCACAATAGTTTTGAATGTTCCACCTCAGGTTTGTTATATAAGTTTAACATAATTTTAAAAGTTTAACACATAATTAACCATCTGATTTCTTCAATTTTCACCAAGGAGCACAAATCACACTTTAAACTTGAAAGAAATAATGATTTGACATGTATCGTGATAATTAGATCGAATAAAATGAAATGTTTTTATCATGATAACAGTTTTGGCCATATCGCCCAGCCGTAGGCTAAACTAAATCAAATTACTGGTTACAATCAGGTGGTGATAGTGAGCAGAAAAACAAATGTTTATTTATTTTGAAATGTCAAAGAAATGTCTTCTCGTCTGCATTAATTAATTGGAAAAGAAAGTAGCTGAAACTGCTTTGCATGATGATCATGACGTGTCTGTGGTCAAATTTCCAGCATTTAGATTTTATTCTACTCTCAGTAAACCAGATCACATCACAACCAAGCCCTTAGAGAGTGTGGCCAATCTACCTCTAAAGCAGGAGACAGAGGGGGCAAGAGATGCAGCAAGAGACGTGTGAGCAACTTAAACGCTTACTGTATGTTGTCATAGTTAAGTTCTTAATTCTTCTTCTTATTCAAATTCAAATGTACAGGCATTAATTCCCAGTGGATCCTTGTATTGGTAGCTTTATTTTAGGTTCAAATCCAGTAATTTTAATTTCTTTTTTTAAGGATAAGGCTGCTGCTATTCTATATTTTTTCTGTTATCAATGCTATTCTTATAAAATGCCCACACCAACAATGAACTGATCTGTCTCTAAGTGTTGTCTGCGTAACCTAAGCCTGATATATCTTATTCTGCTGTTCTGTTGAAAACATGCCAATGAGCTACACCGTCGCACTGGGTGACATGTTCCCTCATTACCATGAATATCCACACTGTAGTTAATTTTAATCCTGGAAATCCTCCATACACCATCCAGTTTAAGTAAATAATCACTAGAGCACCACATGTGGGTTAATCTGACGCTGGAAATATTGCCCAACAAGTGCACTATTTACTTCTGTTTTAGGAACTTTGTGTTATCTTTTAAGAATAACATCATGTATGCATGTAAAAAATAAATAAAAATATACGTTAAAATATTTGCAGTTGCCCTTTTTTTGCACCAACATGTCCTCTAACTCTGTGTTTGTAGTTCATCCCAAGCAGATGGAGCTGCACACATGAAAGCTCTTTACTAAGCTCTGTGGGGCCCCTTATTACAGACAAGAACAGGGAGTCCAAGCTCTCTGCTCCCTGTAAAGTCTAATTTCTATCGTGATTTTTATAGCTTGCATCTTCTAGATTTTATTAATGGTCCTCACTCACTTCTTCATCTAATAATAAAGAGGTAGCGGCAGAATCAATACTTTGACTTTTTTAATGATACATTTTTGACCTGCTGTATTAGAAACTACATACATTTTGACCAGTTTTATCTGTAGTAATTATTATTTGTCTAATTTTCTAAATGAGACCTTCAAGATTTAAAAATCATCCAGATATTCTCTGAATAAATCTGAGTCAACAGGAGTCGAAACAAGGTTTGTTTAATGAACGAGCTGTATCCTCAGCTCACAGTATAGCTCTTAGCAGCTCATGTATTGACAAATGTAGACTGCAATGCATTGGACAGGGGACTATTGACATTGCAATAGCAAAGACACATCCTGTGGTTGGGAAATTTTCTTGGTGCAGTGAGAGATGACCTTGTTGAATACATATTCTGAGGAAACGCTGATAGAGCTTCAGTAGCTTGGGAAATTGAACCAGTGTTATAAAAGAAAAGCACACAGGATGACAAGCAAACATTATATGCGTGTGATTGATTCAGTCATTAATCTGAGCTATACTCTTTGTGTGTGTGAGTGTGTATATATGTGTGTGCACACAAATAAATGCATGTGTTTGTGTGTGTTTAAAGAGCCTCTGTGCACACATGGATAAGACTCCCTGTGTTTAACTGCTGTGTCCCTCAGCCCACCTCCATCCTCTCGTCTTCCATTCTATTGATTGGCATACAGACCAAACACACAAGTCACCCACGCGGGGGGAAGAGAAGTCTTGTCTGTAGTGGCAGGTCAACTAAAGCAGCACTGTGACCTCTGACAACAAGAAATATTTTGCTCTCCGGTCTTTTAAAGAATGTTCCATTTTTAGCACTGGTTTACTCCGCTGAAATAAGGAAAGAAACTATTTCCAAATCATCATACATTTAGTACTTTCATACTTTACTACTTTACTTTTACTACTAACAATAATTACAATAATTACATTTTACTTTGTTAATGGATGTTATAACAGTCTCACACTTTGATTCTAGAGAATGAACAGCTGATCAGCCTTGTTTTCATGCATTGCGTTTGTTTTTTGATAGTTTTGCAGTTATCTCTCTGATCAGTCACAGGGTATAATGTTGAGCCACACACAAACTAAACAACTCCAGACATCTTGGATCCATTTGTGGACCCTGTCATATTCACCATGTATGTAAAATCATATTAACATGCACCTAGGCTTTGGTAGTACACAAGTTCAAACAGGTGACGATTTAAAGAAAAAAACAAATTGATAGTAGATGCGTGCCTACAGTGCTCACTGAATGGGTTGACAAGCATGATCATGGTAAGAATCATATGTTATGGCTTCCACAGTCACCAAATATAAAGCTAACTGAAGACCTAAGGGCAGGGCCAGAATAACCTGGTAGAGGGCCCCGTGCAAAGATTGCCTGTAATTGACCCCCCTGAGCATTTTTCGTTAGCAATTAATGTGTCTATTAATTTACTGATTCAGATATTTATCTTTAGGGTCTATAATGTGTAAGAGTTCCACTGACTTGGAGAATCTAGGATAAGTGATGCTGTTGTGAAGGGTTGTGGAAGCTTTAAGAAATGTAATGTGCCACCCATCTGTTTGTTGTCAATATATAATTGTAAATAAGCTTTTGTTCTATGTTTTATGGAGTCACGGAGGTCAGGAGCTCATCACATTAAAGACTGGCTTTGGCTACACCTTCATAAAGTAAATACAAATCTTGGAAATATTTTTACTTTTGGTTCTGTTACAAGTGATTTCTTTCTTGTTACTTTTATTACACTTGCCAGACAAGGAGGGCTCTTATTACAAAGTTAGAACAAATGAATAATAATTAAAGCTAATGCAATACTAGTGTTGATTTTAATTTATTTAAGCCAAAAGATGCTCTCTGGACTATTTATGAAGTTCTTTAATTGCCTCATAATTAACTTTTAGTGTATCATTTTGCAAGTGACTTTGCACACGAACAACTATAAACATTAACATCTGCGTGACTTGACTAAAAAGAGCATCAATAATAAATCCAACTTTAAAAAACATTCTAAAAAATGAATTTCAAACATACTGTTTTTAAAACCATTAAATGGTTTCGCTGCCAACATTGCACCATGACTTTTTCTAACCCTTTGAAAGCACTGCAATCATTGGCAAACAGTTCAAAAGGGTAAGAGAGCCATATTTGGCAGGTTACATAGTCATTTGGCACATTTACTATTTCAGTCCAACGCAATGGAATGCAATAGAAACACAGATCTAAGATTAACCTGAACACTGAGAAGACAGCTTATTAGAGTGTCCCAATTTGTCAAATGTCTCTTAAGTCTTGACAGTTTAAGAAAAGATAACACTGAGGAGATGAAACAGTATTTCAACGATAACTATTTCACTCACTGCTCTGGATACATTGATTCGGTTTTCATGTTAAAGTCAGATGAGATGATGGTTGTCATTGGCAGTCATGCTGATTTGAGTTTCTGTTGCTGCTTTGTTGGCAACCAGAGCTGCAATGACCACCACTGCTTTGTGGCAGCAGCACAGGTTTGTGACCGAGAACGGGCCTGTGAAGGACTGGGCTCAGTCCAATCAGCCCCAAGGGAGGATCTCTCACTGTTCAATTCTAATTCATGTACATATAAATAACTGTCGCTGGCACTGCTAATTGGATTAAAAGCCTCGGTAGAGGAGAGGCAGGGGAGAGGGGGAGTGAAAGCAGCCAGAGAGGCAACACCACTTGATTTACAGCATACAATTTTTTTCTAGTAAGAGCATCTATGGAAACACATTCTGACCGGGCACCAATTATATTTTTTTTATTACATTTTATTTTTAACCATTATAACCTTTTATTCCTTAATGTTTACATGTTGCCTGATAAATTTACTATTGTATATTTCACAACAGACAACAACAGAGCTCTTAATTCATCTTTTAACAGAAATAGATCATGTTCCCACTCACTGGTCCATTTAAGTAGCTTCCACTTTGCAATTAGTTTTGATTGTTAAGCTGCTGTTAGTAATACTCAACACTTCCTGCACAGATGTTTCTAACTGCACAATTCTGGCTGGCTTTTAATTTGAAACATATGAAGGACGTTTTGAGTTTAATTAACAGTAGCTTTACAGGAATCCAAAGAGGAGTGAAGTACAAGTGAGTGGAGTAGTATTTCTGTTGAAAGTACAAACTCAAAAGATTGTTGTTGTTTTTTTACTGGCCATTGTTTCCGAATGACAATTTGCTAAACTGAGAAGAGTTAAGTTTATTTTGTTTTTGAAATTTGAGTAAATGTAGGGTTAATTATACTAAAAGTCAAATCCATTATATTTCATCTCAGTTGATATGTAGATGGAGTCAAAACAAGAGTATAAAAACTCTTGTGTCACTAAATCAAGTCTGTAGGTGTAATTGTTTAAATATTACCTCTGAACTTCCAACTCTAAACTCTGATCCTTGCTTTTACACTTGAAGTGTTCTTGTCACCCTGCGCCCACAATGTAGGCCTATACACACCGAAACTTAAAACTCATGTCGCCACACTGTTAGTAGCCACCCTGTTTTATATCCCCAAATACTTTTTTAGGTTATGGAAGATCCGTATATATATCTTTAAATATTATGAGGCTAATAAATGATCCTCTGAGAGAGAATGGCTAACAATAAATAAACATTAACAAAAACTTACACTGGTCAGGGTTAAAAATGTTAAATTTAACTCCAAAAAGAGTCAAAAATGACCCTAAATTAGTGTTAAGGCACCAACACTCCAAAAAGAGTTAAATTAACACTCTGTGGTGTTGTGGACCCATACAGACACTTTAAAAGTGTTGAAATCAACTCTGACAGTGTTTGGTTATACTGATTTTATTGTGTATGTATGTACAGCCCATGGAGTGGTCTGAATGTACAGAGGAGGCGAGAAGAACATGGGGATGGTACATACTCTTTTCAACTGCTGCCTAGATGTTTCACTGCTTTTTGACCCTTTTCGAGTTTGACAGTGATGGCCATGTCACATTTCCATGCATTTGCACTGTGAGCAACACAATGAAAAAAAAAACACTGCAAACATGCAGAACAAGATGCCAAGAGAACTGTGGTTGCTTGTCAACATCCAAAACTTTGCACTTCCTGCACATCCTTGTTTCTCTGCTAAAAATGACAAAGGCAACATGCATATCTCAAGAATGGCACCTGTGAAATATTTAGTAAGTAATTGAAGTGACACAGCAATGAAAAGCAACAACAAAAAAGAAGTGAGATATATAGTATTAACATAAATGCTTTATCAGTAGAAACAAATCTGAAACATAAATGCAGTCAGAGGTAAGAACCTATAAACTGTGTGTGTGCAAAAAGAGAATTTGGAAACTCCATTACTATTACATACAAAGGGTTTCATCCAAAGTTTTGTTATTTTGAGAAAATACTGTTTTGTTTTGGAATAAAACTGTTCAGATCATCAAGTTCTGTCTTAACACTATCTGTTTAACTGCAGTGCTCACTAGGATGCTACAGCTAGCGCTATTTAGAACATTGGTAAGCAAGTGAAGATGCATCAGTCCACAGCAATGACACTGGTATGAGAAATGGAAGAAAAAGGCTGTGTAGAATGTAGTAGAGAGGCAGATATAAATCTAAATGTGAGGGAGAATAAGAGAAACTGAAATGAAGAAAGATTGAGGATTGGTCGCACACAATACACGAACACTAGATGCGGAGAAGAATGTTTGTGTAATGAGACAGAAGCTGGAAAGCTAAAATTTGGTGAGAGGATGTGGCGAGGAGAAGGAAAAGAGACACGGGGAAAGCCTTACCTGGGTACTGTGCAGCTCCTATGTTGGAGGAGAAGGATAGGTGAGAAGGGTAGAAGGGAGGGGAAAAAACAGAAAGGGAGGTTAGCATTCAAAGCCCCATTTAAAGTGTATTGCCCCCATTTGACAGTGCATAGAGGTACATGCTTGCAAATTACATGAGAAACCAGGTAAGAATGCTATTCATGTTGTTGCCCTGTTCAAAAAGAAAATCATAAAGACCACAGCTGATGTAAGTTTTAGTGTACGGTTTAAACTCTGGCCACAGACAGGCTTTGATCGGCTTCATATTGGTTAGATTATCACCAAAATGTTGTGGATTTGAAGTACTGAGAAAATGACATCTTGTGCTATCATTCATCAACAAGTCTGCAGAATTACAAATATCCTCTGAAATAGCATTTAGACAGTGACATAGAAAACTCTTAACTGTTACACAAAATAATGATATTGTTATTGCTTTTCATGCTTTTGAAATGTGTCTACTGTATGAACACAGAAATGACACCATATGCAACAGCGTGAGGTTGCCAGGCAACCAGCAGAGACTCCAGGAATTCAGTGCTTCAAGCCAAGTACGATCGAGATATAACGTGTTAACTAGTGAGCTTTGGTATGACGACATATGAGGAATATTCTAGATATAAAATACATAAAATTAAGGAGCCGGGGAGGGGGGTAATATTCAGGGAAAAAACTTGATTTAAATTTCAGCCATTAAAGTAATACGAGAAAGAAAAAAAAACAGATATTCTTTGAGATTAAAAAAAAAAACTCAGTGCAGATATAACAGAATGGGTGGAGTTTTCAGACAAAGCCACTTGAAAGCATGTGTCATATCTCATGTCATTTATAATTGTCTGCAGTTCTTCCCCAGTTCTTTATCCTCCTGGTCTTTGAACAGAAGGAAGTATGTCATAATACCGGTTAGTGAAAGTAGCTTATATGTGACAGCTGTTGTTGTTATTAAAATCTGCATACCCTGCTTTTAACTGAGCACACAGCCTGTAAAAACACAACCACATCGGAGAAATAGTGGTTTCAAAGTTTTTTTCTCATACATTTGTGACTTTTTAAAAAACCTACAATGGCCCTCATACGCCGTTGTACTTTGGCAGTGCTTGTAGGTGGATCTCTTTTCACAATAGGTAAAAAACAGACTTCTTTCCTTCCATTCTTTCTGCTAAATTAAAGCTGGGTTCTGCAATTAATGCGATATCCAATACCATGTCAAACACCTAGCTCTAGAGTGAACAACGTCGTTGTGATGAATTATTGTAATGAAGGTTAGCTAAGTTATGCGTTAGCAAACTGTCGCTACAGTTGCTACTGCAACCTTAACATGCAGAGAAGATGGGACGGTCCCTGAGCTGCCACACCAGCTCCAGACAGAGACACTCACAATTCCTGTTGCTGTATGCTGTAACATCACAATAATAGCATACCTTCAGAACTAGAAATTAGGAAGAATGTCTTTAGGCGTCTAATTTAATGTTACCTGAAACAAATCATGTCTGGAATAAGTATGGAGCTCGGACCGAGCCACCTTCTTTGTTTTCCAGTTACAGAGCCAGGGCTGTGCACAAACAGACTTTTGCTATTGACGGTAGCTGCATCTTTAAGAGACAGACACAGCAGCGGCATCAGTACTCTAATCCAACACACTGACTATATCGCAAAGTGTCTTCAATCAGTATTGTTTTTTTTGTTTATTTACTTAATGATAATCATTCTGAAATGTTGCTGAAAACACATTTAGGGCAGTTATTTAATATGTTTATTCTGTTGGTGACCACTTGCATGCCAAAAGTCTACAAAATAACACCACCCCTGGAGGTAAACCATTACAAAAACGACAGCAAAACACACATTTCTAAATAAGTGAAAACTTGCTGAAACAAGCTCGACTGGGACGTGTATAAAATACAACATTGCAAGGAAAGAGAAGCATTGGCCCTCAGTATACAGTCTGGCATCCGTTTAGGCCCCCATCGTTGAAGCACATTTTTCAGCCAAGTAAGCATCAGGATTCCAGCTACGAGGCAGCTTTTGATTAGAAAACCTATTTCCTCTTCAACTTTTGCCAAATTTCAATCATGGAGATATTCTAATTACCATTATCCAGAGCAAGAAAGAGAGGCAGAGATTGAGTGGGTGTGTGTAAGTGAGGGAGAAGAGGAGTAAGAGGGAGGCAGTCTTTGCATGTAAGCAGGGAAAATCGGAGGAAAATGCAGCGTGAAGATCAAGTAAAAGAAAGAGTACAATTTAAGCTCTTTTACATCCTGTTACACAGCCCCATTTGTAGTAAAGATGTATCTTCTTGGATTGTTGCTTTTCCTAAATCCCTGGACATGTATATCTGCGAGACTAAAGGCCTCAGCATGCGTCTAACAGACTCCTCTGACCACATCATAAGTAGAATTTACAATCATTTCCAATCGACTGCATTAATTTTCTAACTGTTTATTGTTTAATGAGCATAAAAAATTTATATTCATACAATTTGAATACAATCTAAAAAAAGCTTTGGCAGTTCCAACAAAACATTAAGGTTAATGGTGTTTGATAGCCTTCAATAGCTCCTCTGGATACTTTTACCAAAAAATATAAACTGGCATGCTAACAGAAAGAGCTAACTGCAAAGTCATAAAGTGTTCCAACATAGCATCAGCAGCATTGCAATGTTCCCTGCTTAAGAATTCAGCCGTAGCACACAGGAAGCAGAATAACAAAGCGCTTCAGAGAGCCACATAGTCAACCTAGACCCCCCTCGAATTCAGGTTCGAGCAGCGTGATGGGGTTAGGGGGTTTTGCTTTGGGGAGATTACACAGCAAGGGTGAGACATGGAGCAGCTCTCCCCATTTTAAGTAAATGGAGTGCGGGTGGAGAATAACTGCATGGTTGCTTTGCCCCTTATGGGTCTTGTGGGAGCCTTCGCTATTCCACCCCGACCTACAACCTCCAGAGGTGAGGTTAAATGACAAGGACTGCAGAGATGTATTAAACATGAGTCATTTGGACAGAGAGCTAGACGCTGGACCACTCCAGAGATGATAGGGACATTAACCAGGGTTTCACCAGGGCCTGAGCTGCATTTAATGAAGGCCTCCACTACCTCCCAATGTCTCTCTCTACATTTAAGTCACAGCCAGGGAGCTAAGTAGTTCAAGATAAACACAGCCACTAGTCTTTCTGGCTCCAGTTGTCTTATTTTCTGCCTATTCCTCTTCCTCTGTCCTCACTCCCTAGTCTGACAACATATTATAGTCTCTTTGTTGTGAGCAGTGGTCAATACTAACTTGTGAAGTTCTTATCAGGCACAAAACCAGTAGCAGTCAAGCACAAAAGTGTAAATGATTAGAGTTAAAAACTGTCCTTAACACTGACAATCAAACACAGAAAGATGTTTTATTTTCAAACTTTACAAAAGCAAAATACAAATGTACAAATGTAAAGAATACATTTTTGGTGCACACACTTTGGCTTTTACTTCCAAATAAAGTAGTTTAGGTTTTTTTACAAGCTGTCCAATGATCTAAATGCTCTTGTTTCGTGCCTTGTTAGATTTTGTTGCAATGATGTTGCACACATACAGACAAACATACTGTGCAGAGACAAAATACAAAAATGTGACTCAAGTTGTATTAAATTGGACTCATCCTTTAAGGCTTAAATCAACCATCTGTAATTTGTAATCTTACAATACTGCCATACTCCCAAGAGACAACAAATGCAACCACAAATAAAAGGAAACACAGTAAGGCCACTCCTCTATATTAGAACTAATAGTTGGTTACTACTGAAACTATATTTCTTATTAATTTGAGTCTTCTGATAATGTTTTTTATGAACTGCTTGTAAGCCTTAGTTCTAGAAACCTTTTGATGTCCTGCCATGTTAGAGCATGACACACAAATTAAAAGACCATAAATTCATGTTATGCATGATGACCATATGTTAGTCAGTAGGTCATCCTAACTTTATTGTATGGCTGGCTGAGGACTCACTGACTCTAACTATGTCAACTTCACTTGCTGGACCAAAAGGTTGGGGACACCACTGAGCATTTGTCTAATAGTCTGCAGCAAGCAAAAATACATTTTTAAAAAAGAGCCAACCTCACACAGTAACAAAAAAATAAATAAAACATCCCAGGTGTTATGAGAGTGGTCTACATACATAAACAGACACAACAGCCCCTCTTTCATCTGTATTCATCAGGTGAGGGAGGCCTGGACACTCTCCTCTTCACTAGAAACACAATAACAACAATGGCTTCCTTCGACACAGCATAACCACACGCTACCAAGCGCATCATCTTCAAACGTAGCTCTTGGTTAATGGCCTGGAACACATATTCAATGTCTATCAAAGAAGGACGTTGCTGGGATGGATGCACATGCTGACAACCACTCTCGCGTGCTCCTCGATCACACAAACACACTAAAACTTTGTGCCCCCTTCACACTCCTACTACCAGCATACACACAGACACATACACAGAGAAGCCCTCCCTCCAGTCAATTTAAGTATAGCAAGCAATAATGTGTTGATTAAATCTGTGATCAGCTGCCTAAGGGGCATGAAATTGGACATGATGAGTGTGGCACATTAAAAACTAATTATCAATAGCACCAATCCTATTGTCTTTCTTTTAAACCAGTCACAGCAGTAAATCAAGTGTGGAGAATGGAACACCATGTGCTCTATCACACTGAGCTCTGGGGTTACAACCATACCTGGATCCTGGCGGCTTCAAAGCTTTTTGATAAAATATTAATCTATTATTTAATGCCTGTAGCACTTCCTTATTGTATTACAAATTCACGGAGAGTTGACAAAATATGCTGCCAGTGGGGTATCAAGCTGCTTTACCCGTAATGCTTCACAATTCAAAAGGTAAACTAGAAAAACATTTTCTCATTTTTGTCCACCAAATCGCTGTTGTATGACTATGATAAAGGTGTTTTTTAATCTCCACATGTTTGCATAAAGAGTTTGAAAAGTGTCAAATCTATGCTGTGATTTTGCCTTTGTGTGACTTTCGGAGATAATTAGAGAAGCAATTCAACTTTGAAAATATGAGCAAAGCCAGGTAACGTTATTGTGACAAACACCACATAGGAAGGAGGTTGGGTCGACATAACATGTGACTTTAAGCATTGTTATCGTGTCCCATTTCCTACTAATAGTCAGCTTGGGTTTCTTATAACCATGACCGTGATGATGGCTGTTATTGTAACCATGATGCTGAAGGTACCTTACAGCATCATGGAAATGGGTAATAGACCTTACAAATCTTAACCCAAACCATGGTCTTTCAAGTAAACCTTACTGTCACATCATGAAACTGATAAATTTCTCAACAGATTTGTGATGGCTTTGAAACCCCCCCCACAGAAATTGTTGTCCCGCCGATACAGGTGTCAGATAAAACACATTTCTATGTGTTATTGTCAAGGGCATTTACAAAAACAGCGTATTGGGTTGTTTAATTTCTTAGACTTGATACAGGAGCATGCAAACTGATTAAAGTACAAAGTACAAGTCCATAAGTAAAAATGTCTCCACATCAGCACAGACCAAATACATACTGTACTTGAGAACTAGGTAAGTTATTTTCTTTATCGCCAGCATCTGGTCAGACTCTGTGACTTTGAATAGTGTTGCAAATTCTACACTGTGTTCTAAAAACTTTTTGCTTGTTCGTTGGCTCTCACCAACACTACAGATCCTCCCACACAACCTTATGTTAGCCAACCTTTCTACAGACCAAACCATATCATGGTAATAGTTGAACCCAAGCACAACGTTGTGCAGAGGGAAAGAACATAACATTAATTTGAAAACACTTTGATGAACTGATCTAGACTCAGACCACCACTATCTTTTCACATCTTTTTGCATGAGGCTTCTTCTTAAGGATGCTTTCCTTAGATAGCACCTGCCATGTTTGCTAAGAGAGTTGTGATGCAACTGCAAAGTCTCTATATTTCATCACCAAGAATGTGCCGTGGGACAGAATCCTCACTTGTCCCTTCTTACCAAAAGGATTTCTACTCAGTTATGCACAGAACTGTAAAGCAGCTGTCATTTGATGTAACCTAAGCGGTATAAACATTGCTCTTTTTTCCCTTCTCTCCTTCCTCCTTTTTTTCTCTCCTTGGATGTTGCTCACCCATCCACTCTCCCTTTACCTCCGGCTGTCTCTGGGACCCAGCGATTAGAGCGCTGGGTGCTGTCCTGCTGATAAGGCTAAGAAACCTCCCTCCCTCCACCACCAATGGCTGTGTCCTCGGGGTGCAGGAAAAAAAGAGCCCAGGGTAATGTCCCCAACACCCACAATCCTCACCCTTTTCTCGCCATTCACTAAGTCATGGGTGGTGGCTGAATACACTCCCTTGTGCATCTCATGACTTTGAACAGATCGGCCTGCATTTTCATGGTGGATAAGAGCAGCCGGAGAAATGAGTGAAAGTAATACAGCTCAGCTTATAACAGTGTAGCATTATGCATCAAGGGCCGTTTTATGAGGGAAATTTTACATTCTGGAGTGTGTGTTTACAGTACCATCTGCTAGATTGTGTACACTTAGCACTGGAAATGTAGGACAAATGCTGGTGCTCAAATGTAGATAAGCCTCATTCCATCAGAGCCTCTATTATTTAAACTTCCATCCAACTGCTATAAAAGGGAAACTAATAAAGCACAGGTAATTCACACTGACAGTAGTTTGATATAATTATAATACAGTTGAAAAACTGTAGCTCTCTGCTGTTTTTTCTGCTATGGTAACCCTTACTTTGTTAGTTACCTATAATTGAATTTTACGGATAAGGTCGCTAAGTAGTTATTGTATATTTTTCTTAAGGTCAAACAAAAAGATGGTTTCAGTTGAAACAACAGACAGTAGGGAAGTAAGTATTGTGTGGACTAACACGTTATTGCTTTAGGCGTTATTGTAGGATTTGTGGACAAAAAGAAAATTCCTTGAAGAACACTAAAAAAGCACTAACTAGGAAATGCAAATGCTGACAGATTTGCCATTTGCTACTCTCAGGAATCAATTTCAAGTGTGATATTTAGATGCATTGATGCATGCTATACTACAAGAATGAATAGCTGAACTATTAGAATCTGTGGGGCTGTACCTAATATTAAAGAATTATATAAAAAGACCACAATAATAGACGTCCTTGTACATCATACTGTACCCATTACAACAATCCTAGCAGTACGTCCTTTGTGTAAATTGTATTTGTGTAATTTTCACTTAAGGTTTCAGAAATATGTACATTCCACTCCATGGTCACATTTGGCTGTAGTCTGTGATGTTGTATTGGATTCATATGCATTTACTGTCATTGTATATAACAACAAAACGGTCAAGTATAACCCTGAGCAGCATGTGCCGAACATATAAATATAATAGAATAGAAGAGTTACTAAAAAAGATACATATTAAAATGATAGTCAGCTCTTATTTACACCAAAAGGCTAAGATAGTTACCAGGAATAAGGTAAATATAAAAATAGTCAGCAAGATAACAAGCAACATAGTGCATGTGGTGCATAATATTGCATATTTTGAGGTGTGACTTTTTGCTCTATAAAAACACCAACAGAAAGTACAGTCTCTTAACATACCAAATGTTTAACAATCAACAAACATCTAAAGAAGTAATCGCCACAAAAATCACCATACTAAGTAAGGTTAACTAAGGTATTTAGGGAATGTGCAAGACAATATTGCCTTGCAAGGTCTTTCTATTTTCTTCTGGTTAATCAGTGGGCATTTGGATAATGTCACTGCTACTTGCAATACATTTTAAACTACTGATTTTAAGCTGAACTCAAAATTCTTAAGAAAATCTAAGTGGAAATATCCAAAGGCCACCCAAAAATTACCATGCCCAATGCTACATCTACTCAATGATAGATTGATAAGAAAAGGAAAACGTAATCCTCAAGGTGTTCTAAAGAAATAGACTCGGCCAAGCTTATCTCTGGGGTCAGAGAAGGTCCACAGCCATTAATTTTAAATGAGTGGAATGGATTTGTGGTAATGGAAACCCAATGGCTCCAGACAGCAATGGGACTTGGTGTGAAGACACCAAACAGCAGTGTGATAACCTGACCACTCAACTGTGTGAAGTGGAAGAAGTCAAGAAACTGATTTGGGTTTTCTGCCCCTCACACACTATAAACGTCTTAAGCGTAATGATTTAGAAATCTATTTGGAGGCATTCGAGTGTAACAGTGCTGAAGATGTCAGCCATACTCTCTCTTCTGGTCAAAATACTATGCATGTACAGTAATTTAAGAGACTTTAGTTTTTCTCATCATTTAACACAACAGCAACTCAACATGGCTGTAAAACACCTTGTAGGTGGAAATAAGCAATTGCAATTTTTGGCCGTTATGAATGTTAAACTGGAAAGGTCTCGGAGTTTTGGTATGGAGAACATTGTTGGGAAAAAAAGCCAGTTTTTGCTGTGAAACTGCTCACATTTATGTGTTTAGGCAAGGTGTGACAAAGTCGCCCCAAACGTAACATTGTTTTTCATACAGAGGAGTGTGGAGTTCAAAAATGCTACTGTCATTTTCCACTTTGTGAAAAAAAAATGTTTTGCTCGCTCTATTATTTTGTAGACTTACAATATAAGAAAGCAGTAATGGCTGTTTTCACTTCAGATGTAGCTTGTTCACACCCTAAAAACTGTGAATGTGAAAAACACAGTGAACAATATGTTCACAGCAACATTTTCCATATGCCACCATGCGGCAGGCTATTATTTGAGACAATTTCGTGGCATTGTTTCGAAATCCAGCCAACGAGTTGTATTTGAGCCTTCCATTTTGGTGGAGAGAGGAAACGCAGATAAGACTTGAATAATGAATGTGACTGGTAACTTTTAAAATCAAATACTTTTTTGAAAAGGCATAGAAAGTGCAGGAGTAGCTTGATACTGAATGGTGTGTTTGTGTGTTTAGTAACAAGTCCTCTAAGAACACAAATATCATTGAATGATTTCAAACTTTTTTCAATAAAATCAGCGATTAAATTTGCGTATACTGTACTTCATATCACTACTACAACACTAAGTAAGGTTTTCAAATGAAGCGTATTGCTAACAGTTTACAATAATTACACATGTTCTGTCCATACACAACAATGTTTATTACACATAGCGTAATTTGTCCTGCCGAATGCTAAATAATTTCTTCCAGTTGTGGATAAAGTATGTACATGTGTTAAAATTAGGGGTGGGAATAGATTAATTATTTTAATCTAGATTAATCTAGATTAATCTTGAAATGAATCTAGATTAATCTAGATTAAAATGGCTCATTTGAATTCTGCCGAAGGCATTTAAAATATGTGTGCGAACGGGTTTCAAGCCAGGTTTCAAGAAAGGTGGCACATTAGACCAGGGGCTCATCTCCTGTTTCCAAAATGTATCACAAACTGCTTGATAAAGCTGTTCTACTATGATAATTGGTGATGAAAATAAATCATGTTCAATGTACTGTGTATAAGTTCAGATGTACTTGTGTATAGCGTGTGATGTGCTTTGCGTTTAGGTGGTAGGCTACTTGAGACTGGAAGAACTCCTACAGTAA
>JAPMOB010227506.1:0-10719 GCA_029875015.1 Lepomis gibbosus
TGCTCAAAGACACTTTACAGAACAGAGAAAATAAGAACAAAGCAACCTTAAAATACAAATATGGAATATAATTTATCAAGTCTTGCCATAGACTGTATATAAATAGTTCATAGCCGGGTGAACACCGGCCGGTGCAGTAAACATAACGTTAGCCTAGCTTGCTGGCTGGTTTGAGTACAGTGATATCAAAGATCCTCGCTCCTTCTCAACTCTCTGGTAATTTTCTATTCACAAAATACAACCAATAGTAAGGTAATGTTAAATCTTACTTGTGAAAAGTAATCTCCCGAGCCCTGCATGCAATGGTCCGGCGATTTGAGCATAAATATGCTGCACAGCGCTCTGGTATCATGCTTTCTTCAGCTGCGCGACTGGGAGTATGACCGGTTCAAGATGCAGAGCATCAAACCGATAAACATCGTTGTGAGCTAGCTAACCAATTTATCATGTCATTTACAAAAACGCTTCGCAATTTCACCTGCCACCGTCTTATATACAGTCTGCAACATGCATTTTATTGACGGCCGTAATGCATCAGCGGAGGCACCCCCTCCATCTCTGCGGTAAAGCGCACCATAAAACGTAGTGGGAGTTATCACGTGCAGTGCGTGACAGGAGCATCGACTGTGTGATTGATAACAGCTGATAGGACTTACCCATGATAGGAACATTAGTTCCTATCATGGGTAAGTAACAGCTGCTCCTGCCAGACAGTAAAGTGTAGGCTACTAAACTTTACAGTGTAGTGATGTTAACACAGCGTTAGTGAACACCCCAGCCGGTCAGTTTTTGGTTGTCATGGTAATGTTACGTCCGACTATTAACCACACCCCCATTCTCTATTTGAGAAAGAACGTTCGCCAACGGCAAACGGCAGTTTAAACTCACTGGAGGGGCTTTAACATTTAATGTTATTGATAAAAAAGCAAGATAATAGTTTGAAAAGTTTGAAAAACAATCACATAGACAACAATTATATTTCTATCTCAACCACTGCATGCTCATTATGATGCCATTTGCAGTTATTTATACAGCGTTATACAGTGCATTAAGGTGGATGCACAATAAGTCTCATTCTCAGTATGTAAAATACAGTACAAATTCTTTAACTCTTCAAATTCTTCTTTATTTAAAAAATGGATTGTACTGCGCATTGATTACTTGTGATTAAGCTGGTCATGATATGTACAGTTTTTGAGTTAACGAGCGTTACACAAAAATGCACGAAAGTCTGGAGGCCCATTTCCTTCCACTGTATTCATAACACAGCACCTGTCAACAGTCAAATTGCTATTAATATTTTAAAATGCTCAGTATTGTACACTGATCAATTGCATATAAGCTCATCTTGATGGCATATAGAGTTAATGAGTTTTTATCAGATACATAGTGAAAAAAAGTCTAAGTAGGCTCATTAAGTCCCATGCATTTAGAACTTGTCACTTATATATAATGCATTCAAATAAAAAAAACACATTTTCAAGGAAATGCTTCACTGGTTTTAATTGTACGGTCTGCTTTACACAAACAGTATATAGATGATAGCAATATTGAACTGAGGAAGTATCATATGTCTGGGTGATAAATGTCACCCCAGAGGTGTCTGGCAGAGGCATATTTGGTAATATTTAATTGACGTATAAAGTGCATGTCTCCACAACTGCAGGGCAATAACCTAATAATGTTTGACTGGCACTCCCCTCAGCTCCTATGTGTTGTGTTACACTCTGTCTAGTACTAACTGCATATTAATTCTTATGTTTCACCTTTCAGATCGAATTGTTTTACAGAACCTGTGCTGCCTACATATCCACTGCCAGTAAATGGATAATAAGCAGATAATGGTAAAGTAAAAGAATATCTGGGTTAATAACTGAATGAAGACAGGTCTTACATTTGTCTGAGGCAGAAACAATCTCTCTGGTTGAGTAAAACACTGATGAGCCACACCCTATGCCCCTTTTGTTTACTAACCTGTACATTTAAAAAGTATTAAGACAGTGATATGTGTTTATTGTGTTGTTTATGTTGTTCAATGCATTTGATTCAGCACAGCTCCTGTAAATTACAGATATTTTCTATATATTAATGTTATCAGCTGCATCAGGCCCATTCAAACTGGCTCCTCCAGGTTTCCTTCAATACATTTTCAAATGGAAAATACTATTTATAAAATGACTTGGCTGAATATGTGCTGCTTATTATTTACTGAGACGTGAATCCATGTCTGTCCAGCTAATCAACATTTTAATAGTGAACGTGAATTCACTGCTTCTCATCTTGGATTAGTCCAGAGTTGTAACTAAACTAAACTGTCTTGTTTTTAAATGACGTACGAGGAGCACCCTCACATCCTGTCAGGACTGGTCCCACATATGTTTCTTGCTTGAATGTGTGAGTTTAATTTCTTGCATGCACATATGAATGCATTTTTACTCGCAACGCGGTCATCTTTCCGAGCTACAGTTACAGCTACACACCGTGGCCCGTCTATGTAATAAAGAGTATTTCACCCAACATTATTCAGTCACAGTCTGGCAAGAAACCAAGACCCGACAGACAAGAGCTGCGCTGCTCAGCTGGTTAGCAGGACAGACACACAGAGAGATTCACTGCTGTGGCACATTAACATTACTGTTAGGCTATCTGCTGACATCAGAGGAGATTTCACCTGACTGCTGTTCCCGCACTTCACTCTCTTTGTTGAGTTTTTTTGTCTGCTTGTGCCTAGAAGGGTAGTCCTTCTTCATCCTCTCATCAAAGTTGTAAACATTCACATTCACCGTTGACAGGCAAGTAAGGTGGGGCCGTCCAGCTCTGGTTGGACTATCACTGCGTATGCCTGTGTCGCATCAGCTGGCTGAAGTTGATCTGCGCCGAGTCGGCTTTATCAGTTTTACATTTGTTTTTCACTGCTGCTCCACTCAGGTGCGCTGCATAGGTGACTAAGGCGTCGTTCAGACTGCAAGCCAAAGTGACCCAAATCTGATTTTTTTGCCCATTTACTCAGATCTGATCTTTTTATGACAGTGGAAACAGGCCAAGTCACATGGAATCTTATCTTTTCCAGTTTGGATTTGGGCCACCCTCATATGTGGTCCAAATCCGATTCAGATCGGATCTTTTAAAATGCAACCTGAGTCTGGACATTCAGGTCCCCTCTACCTCGCTATCATCTGCTCACAAATTCCCTTTCTTACACCTGAAATATACCGGACCGTGAGCTCTCTTCTGGGTTACGTATATGCTATTTGTCCGAGCAGACTCAGTAAAGCGGTTTTACAGCACCAGAAGCTCTAATGAAAAAGACAGAAAGTTGTGACCACCCATGAGCTAACCGGAGCTCTGTTTACTTCTGTAGTCTACAACAGCGTGCTGCTACATGTGACGCCTGCGGATCATCATACATAATAGTAAGAATCATGCAGGGACTGATGCATCACCCCAAACGCCTCTCCTCTCCTCATTTCTTATTAGTGGTCATTGATTAATACCTGTACCAGAAAAAGGGGTGGGGGGTGAGACCAAATCATGTGCTACCAGTGGAAAAGTTAGCCTGGATTTCCTGCACCCTGTGCCTGGTTGCAAATAATCAACATTGCGGTGGCCAAACTGCCAAACTCAAGGCTTCAAAATAGTAGTTCACAAACCAACAGGTGACGTCACAGTGGCTACGTCACTTCTTTTATACAGACTGTGTTAAGTAAACCAAAACAACATTTAATGCTAATTCATGCAATAATATTTCAGTCTGGACCACAGTAACTGTCCTGTACACAAGGTACATGACTCAAGGTACAGGACAGGTACATACAATACACACACACAGCATACCATACAGTAATACACAACAGTGCATGTAGGCAGGTAGAAGCATGATTTCTTCATGACTAGTTTGTGAAAAACAACACAGAAGAAGGAGCAGATATTTGGTTTCGGAGATCAGGCGCAATCACGATGCAGCAAGGAGATCACACAAGGCCACGATTTACCACAGTCCAGTAACGCCAAATTAAACGCTGAACGTCTTTCCAACATACTGCACTGCCTGAAAAAACTCACAGGCCTCAGTCTCTTTCTCTCTCACAAACACACACACACACGCATGCACGCACACACACACACACACACACACACACTAACCACCATCCCCCCTCACGTTTGTGGGTAATGGATTTTTATCAGGGCAACAGTATCAGGGCTGATTTTGACGAGTCCCTAGGCTGCTCTACAATTCCTTTTGAAATCCTTTCTTTAGTAGTCTTGTTCAAGTAGCCTGAGGCCATGGCCCTCCGAGATCACAATGTTATTAATACAAACATGTCAAACCGCATGCTGAAATTCAAAACAGAGGTGCCAAAATGTCAAGGTGTCAAACTCCTGAAATATAAATTATGCTTTAATATTCCTAAGCACTACACAAAATATGCTTCAGTGCATAAAAAGCATGATATGCACAAGTGTTTAATATTTCAGTGTAATGTCACCAATTGCAACAGCAGAGGGGATTCACTGACGGCTGCGGCCCTGGCTGTGATGTGAAATTTTGAGAACTCTACAGGATTAATGACTGGACTTGGTATGCCACCCTGCCATCCCCCCATGTTGCTCCAGCATGTAATCCCCCAGTAGAAAACTCAAGGACATCTGCTGAGAGAACAAAACTGTAGCTAATTATAACCTAATATGCCCATTTCTTTAGTTTCTGCTGTGCATGCTCACTGCTGTTTGGAGATTTGATTGTATGATCTAAAATGACAGATGACTGAATCTACTTAGAAAATGAAGCCCTTTCTTGAATTTCACTTTAGCTATAACTTAAGCATGTGTATTTTGGTCAGTTCTGCTATGACATAGGGCTGGTCAACATTTTGCCATAACTGACATAATGAATCTCATGTATAGGTTCAAGTGCTAATTTTGATCAATCTTTAAATTATTTGTTAAGACATTATTATTTTCTTGGAATTTTGTTCAAAACAACTGTAGTGCACAGAAATACAGGCCAGATGTGTCATTACACTATACTTACATATACATATTTGCTAGTAATAAATCCTAATGTCCTTTATTCATAAATTTATGAAACAGAATTTGAACATGATTAAGTACATTTGTGTTTCTGCATGCATATCTAATGTTTTTTTAAATAATAACTAAATTAAATGAAAAAACTGTATTTATTTTGTTAATTTGCAGTTTTAATTTGTATTCTATGGATCTTGACATTTTAAGAATGTCTTAATTAAATATTGATGTTGTAATTGTCTTGGGTGTTTGGCTCCTTTTTTGATTAGCTGTAGCATCCTGTGGCTCCTTGTGAATTTAATGCCTGAATAAGATCCATGACCGTGATGTTATATCTTTAATGAAGTCAGTGCAGACAGGGACACAAACTGAAAACGGTACTACACCAATATACTGTAGGTTTGTCAACCTATACCATTGTCACACTCATAATGTCAAAACGGCCTACATCACCCACAATGCAACTCAAACAGACAGTTTGGTGTTTGTTTGTGGTGTGTTAAGATAGTAGCGGCTAATTTAGCCCAGAGCCTCTTGCCTCAAGCAAGAATGAGAAACAGGTTACAGAGCTCTGGTAAGCTCACTTCTTTCTAACTCCACACCCCCAGATATTTTTCATTTCAAACGTTGTCTTCAGCCCCAACTGAATGACATCACTTGGGTATGTTTTTCAGCTTTCATGTAGCTCCTACTGAAGTCACAAAATAAAAGTAGTAGTATTCCTCAACACCTGGGGAAGAAACACAATTTGAATATATATTAATTGGTTAAAAAATAATGAGTAGTTACAAATTGATGCTATTTGCTATTTCCAATAAATTAGTTGTATAGTTTTCTCCAGTCACCCACAGGAATCATGTGCCGAGCAAAGGAACAGAGGAGGAGGCTCGGTTTTCTGATTTAATGTGAATAGGTCACAGCTAAGGTTCATTCGTAGTGAGGGCCACTTAAACACTTAAAACAACAACAATACAACCCTCCTGGCCTTTTTTTCTTGATCTCTTGGACTTTAAGCAATGTATGTTCAGAGGTTTCAGCCAAACTGTAGTGAGTACAGTGTTGTCATAACTCAGATATAGTTTTCCTTTAATACAAGCTGCAATGGGAGGATAGAAACTCTAATGGAAAAGTGTATTAAAATATATATTGTTTCATTTTACATTACAGAGGTAAATGTAACAGTTAATTGTGAGATTGATTTTTGGTCTTCTTAGCCAGCCCTGATAAGAGATATTACTACTTTGTAATTTCCTCACCTTCCAATGCATGCAACTAAATTGAATGAGAAGTGGTCAAACCCTAAGCTGATTTTATATTCAGCATCAACAGGGCTACTAATGAGCTTTGCTTTCTTAATTATGCTCTCCTTTTCTCCTGACATCTATCCTCCGTGCACATGAACACCAAATTGCTTTAACGACCTCTGAGGACCATACAATGTCACTATTTACTGGTCTCTGGTCTCTACCAGTTGGCATCTGCTGCAGTAGTTACCTACCAGTTAAATGCCTCTACTGCTCACGTCCTACCTCGGAAAGGTGCCTGTCACTTTCAATGACCATTAACCTCTGACGTGAAGGCATCTCGCATCTGTGACAGGAGTGGGTGGGAACCATCCGGAAAGGCAGAGTTACCTGATGTGTTTTGTCACCTCTTCCAGTTGCCTGAGCAGGCATTTGTGTTGGTGCATTTGCTTCGGGGCCTGGGAGTGTCGGAGTACATCTGCTGTGGCTGCTCTCCGCCTGCCAGCTCCTCTTCATGACATCTGAAACTAGCCAGACCAGTGTTGGTTTACACATGAAATGATCAGGCCACTCAGCCCTGTGAGAGCAAACTGTCAGTCAGCCAGCGCAGGACCTTGAAGCGCTGACCTGCTTGCTGAACTGAGCTGTGCTGCACACCTCTCCTGCGCTGGGAGTGGGAGTAAGAGTATATGATCTACAGTCTATGTGTCTTTCATCCATCCTGTCTCTGCATTTGGGAATGTAGTTTTATTTCTCCTCATAGTTTCTTGGGGAAGTGAGAAAGAAGGAGGCAACGCAGCAAGAATTCGTACTGCAGTTGTTTGACTTGTTTGACTTTACATTATCCTAAAGAGCCAGTAAACCCAAATTACAGGAAAAAGTATGTGAACCCTTTAAGTTCCGCAGCAACATCTCTCTACTAGAACAGGTGTCCACTTTAATCTGGATATTCCACAGAACACACTGTGAACAGTTTTCATTCTAACTTCTTTTCACCAAAATCCCTATGAAAACTCAGCAAATCTGAAAACAACAAAGTAAAACCAAAATCATCTGCATGGCTATGGTACTAGAGGTGAGGGTGAAACAATAGATTTTAGGTGTAATTTGGGCAAGCTGATCCTTTTGAAATGAAGGTTGGTAGCGGTTCAATATAAAATGTAACTCTGACACTCCTCTGATTTTTTAAAGTGTCAAATGTGGTTTTCTTAAAATCTAAATGCTTTATATTCTGGTGATTTTTTAAATGTTGTGCATGATATTATTATTTATAATACTGGCAGCTTTTCTAAATGGCTTGATACACTTTTGGATATTATAATCCCTTTATTATTTTTATGGTGCTATGTTACAAGTGTAGCACAGGTTAGTAACCGTGAAAATATAAATAATTGCCCCCTTTTTATAATTAATTAATAACAATTATTATGATTTATTCTCACCATCCTTTGGTGAAAGGAATAGTTAAGTAGTTCTTACCAGAAATGAGATCAGAGATATATTTTAATCTCATACCTATGTGTACAGAGCTGCAGCACCCTCTGCTTCCAGTCTTCATGCTAAGCTAGGCTAACCTATTCCTGAATAATTTTTTCTCAGTAATATGATTTTTTTTTCACAATGAAAATGGTTTGCTCTTTAAATGTTTAGTTGTTTTGAATGAGGGACTTTCTTGTTGTGGTCTCATAGTATGGAATCAACTGTGAGTGTGTGTGTGTCTTTTCACTCATTTATATATCTAGATAGGAAGCGGTCTTGGTCCACCAGTGAGTCCCATTGGTGAAACGGAGCCAGACACAGCAGATCACTCCAAACCACTGAACCTTACAATCCTCCTGAGTCCTGAAAAACTTATCTTCAACACATACCACACTGTCAGGGGTCAGCTGCTGTCAGAGAGGGAGGGTTGGGGGTGAGGGAGTAGGGGAGTAGGTCCGCAGCATCCCTTCATACCTCTGTGCCCCTCATTGTACCTGGAGGGAATAAAAGGCAGCTTGGAGCGAAGCGACCTCCAACAGAAGGAGGGGCGAGTGCTGTTTCAGAGACGAACTGCTAATTATAAGTGTGTGTGTGTGTGTGTGTGTGTGTAAGTTGGGGGGGGTGGCTTGCTGCTTTGCAAGGGGAATGGCAAGGCCTATAATCCAGTTAGAAGCAAAGGGGGTGTCGATGGTTGGGTGGGTGTTTAGCCCCAAGCCCAACAGCAGGGCAGCTCACAGGTCATTGAACCCCTTCTTCTCCTCCTCCGCCCTGGCTTCTTAGCCCCCCAAACCCCTCCACCCACCACGCCCCCTCTGCTGCCTCTAGAACTCCTCTGCCTCCTGTCGGGGAAGCTTACCGAGTACAGAATATCTGAGGTCAACAGATAAGCAACAGTCAGAGAGAGGTACAGTACCCCCCCCCCCTTTGTTTCATTTTTTTAATATCTTATATGGTAAAGGACTGATGGGAAGTGTTTGATCCTGTGGAGTTAAGTCCTAGTGGGAGCCCGGCTAAGCTCTTCAGAGACATACCTACAGGGGGCCGCGTTGGGCTCAGTCCTCCCATCTTGTCTAAGGCTTACAAAATTGTTGTGAAATTGTTGGGAGATTTTCAAAATTATCCCCAAACGCACTCATGTACTTCAAAAGTGACATCAAAATACTGGGATTCAACACATATATCTTTCAAACTTGGTAATATTTGATATAAGTGCCTTTAGCATTCATGTAAACAACACAGATGTGACCAAAGCGGCGTGATGCCGGTCTTTGATCCCGGCGTCTCCGCTTTGATCTGGCTTACAGAGTAAAACATGTATTTTCTGAGGGGGAATACAGGCAGGCACTGAAGTGAAATGGCCCTGGCAGCATTAGCCAAACATTGGCTTAGGCTGAGGATGCAAACCGCCAACACACAACCCGACAAATTAACTAAACATACTTACCAGTCTCAAATGTTTAGGGCAGCACGCCCCGTGAGCCTTGAAAAATTGTGAGCTGCTGCTCTTCTAATAATGCATTAACAGAAACCTCCCCTGCACCACATTTGGAGATTAATGTAGGAAGGTTGACACGGGTTATGCTGATAGCATATTTGTACAAGTAGAGACCGGAAAGAGCTTACAGAAAATGAGAGCCACTGAGCTAATACATCTGACCTCCAGGACACCTCCACTGACAAGCACTGGGTTTTTACCACCAGCGCGGTCGCAAATAATTTGCACTAATTGGCTTTGAAGGCAATTACTGCTCAGAAAAGACACAGAGGAGGAATGCTGGGGAGAAAGTGGTGCAGGATGAAATGCATATTGATGGTTAGCATCAAAAGCAGGCCTCTTTGAAGTGCTGCTGTGGTGTCAGCGTGCGATGGGAGAGCTGATAGAAAAAAACTGGACAGGACACAAGTTCTTCTTAAGCACATGGCTGGCTGCTTGGAGAGGTCAACTACCCCATAGCAGCATGTATGTGAGTATGGATGTTAGCGTACACATTGAAGAGAGACTCTATGTACTTGAAGGTCTAAATAAGAGCAACACTGTTTAATTCACAATATTGCAAAAGATGTTTAAAAAACAAAAATACCAATAAAAATATACAATGAATAATATAATACTCTGTGACAGAAGGCAACACTTAGCAGTCACATTTGACTGACTTAGAGTGGGCTTAGTTTCACTATACTGTATGAAAAGACCAATGGCTGACAATGTTAAATGGCTTAATTAACATATTTTACTGATATGAAAGATTTATTTGAAATGTTAATATGTCTGTGTATGACAGTGGCTCAACTGATCAGTTTGTATCACCGCTTCACTGAAGCTATATGATGTTTACACTACACTATTCAAACTCGAGGGACCATGTTGGTCCAGCATCAAATCACATCAAATGGAATAGACATCTATCTTGTTGTGCGTCATTTTCACACATTTTATCCTTCAGCTTTACACATCTGACATGTTGGAATCGCTTTTACAATTTAAATTTAAGTTAGACCATGTAACCTCCGCAAGACAAAGTGACATAATCTTAATTTTACGAATGAAAATTTTAATTCATTAGCAATAAAGCACACCATTTCTAAATTCAATGTCTCTGCTCGCTCACCATAGCTGCTTGGTCTCTACATTGGCATCTGATCATCACTTCATGATAATTCCTTAAACAGGAAGATTATTTTTTTTAACAAAGATGTGGACTCAGACTGTTCTCAAGTACAACCAATGTTGTGGTACCTCGGACCAAAAACAATGATCTGTTTTCCAGACAATATTTACCACTGTCGTTTTGAGGGCCATTCTTTGCCTTTTAACAGTGCTGTGTTTGCTTTATGTCCCAGCAGCCAATGGCCCTCAGTGTCTGTCACTCTGACTCAGTGGCTAAACTCTGCTGCAGCCGGTAATTTCTCTCCCCTCTCTCACCCCTGGAGGGCAACAATAGGCCCATGAACCCAGTGAGAGCAGGGA
>JAPMOB010227518.1:189-33750 GCA_029875015.1 Lepomis gibbosus
CACCCCTAAATGCATTGAAGCAGCTGCCATGTGATTGGTTGATTAGATAATTGCATTAATGAGAAATTGAACAGGTGTTCCCTTTAGGTGAGTGTATTTTGATTAGACAAGTTGTGAGCAGTACGCTTTCCTTGTCTTTTCATTTGAAGGACTTTTAGATGCCTGAAGGGGTGAAAGTGTTCAGTAAAAAAAAGTAGTTAAAATAAGATAAAAACCATTTATTATCCAGTATTTTTTGTGTCACATTGATTTTTATTGTGTGACAAAAAGATGACTAATTTATTTCTTGGGACTCCTTGAAGGGTCCTGACCCCCAGGTTAGGAAACAGAGTATTATACTATAGTGCTAGATTTTTAAAAGTACTTTGTAGGAATAACTCAATCATCTGAAAAGAAAGCTATCAGTCAGTCACCGCATGTTAGAAGAAGCAGTGCCACGCATTTCTTAGAAAATGCTGCCCTCTAATGTTTTTTTTTAAATATTGCTGCTTGTTTTTCACTGAAGGCTCAATCATTAAATCTTTCACCATATAAATAACAACTGTATTCCAGTTTAAATAAGTGTTTTACTTCTAGAAGTAAAATAGCATATTTTACTTTTCTTTCTAATCCTGATAAAAAATTTCAAGCCTTTAACAGCATTACATTTAGTAGGGCCTGTGAACATGGTATCTCTCTGACCCATGTCCCATTCGTTTTGTTGTTTAGGAAATTAGGTCATCCTTATTGGTTTGTGAAGTTTGGTGACCTCATGTAAATTCAGCATAGCTTAACGCACCCATCCCAAGCAGAGGTCCGATCAGCCAGATTCACTGAAACATCCTTTGTGGGTGTGCAGGACCTTTAATGCTGATAGTAAAGACCTGGGAGTCTTGGGAGTGACAGCAGGTTTAAATCCTGATTGAGCTAAGGTGACCCTTTGATTTACATTTGGATTTTCAGACAACGATGCACAAAACACTGTAACACCAAATCAGCTTACTGTACATACATATCATTTATACTACACTTTATTTCAAAGCATTTTACCATACACATCTGTTCATCACAGACACATACTGGTGCTGTATATTCTAAATCTGTTCTGCTAATATTGCACATTACCAACTGGACTACAACCCCAATTTGTAGAAATGTAATCTGTGCTGTAGATATTGTGTGTTTGGTAGCTAGTGTCACTTTATTAGGTACACCTGTAAGATATATTGCAATTCAACCCAACAGCTTAGCCATAAATTCGACAAAGATACTTATTTGTTTTGGTTGACACTGTCTGATATGAGATATATAAATATAATATATAAAATATGATTTAACTGAGAACTAATTTGATTTATTGATACATTAGTTTCAACCCAACTGTTCTCCTCAGTGTCCAAGCCAATATAATAATATTATATTATATTTTTAAATGAATAAATGTAAATGTACTGTAAATGTACATAATGCAATAAGGCAAAAGTAGCAATGAAAGTACTCTATTACAAGTAAAAGTCCTGCATTCAAAAGCTTACTGAAGTAAAAGTAAGTACTATTTTCAAAATATATAAATAAAACTTATATTGAAATAACGTAACTAACGTTTAAGCATAATTTTTATATTTTAGCTGCTTATCGAGGAGTTGATTTTATTTGGATTTATTCATTTAGCTGACACTTTTATCCAAAGCGACTCACAATTGCTATACATGTCAGAGGTCGCACGCCTCTGGAGCAACGAGGGGTTAAGTGTCTTGCTCAGGGACACGATGGTGGATGGGTTGCAGTTGGGTGTCTCACACCAAAGGCAGGCGCCACCACCATTTTATGTTGTTGCATACTGTTTCGCAAGTGAAATCTGCAAAGTAGTAACAGCTGCCAAATAGATGTAAAAAGTACAATATTTCTTTCATTGTTATAAAACAACAGGAGCACCTCTGAATTCAGTGACATTTGGCCTTCGGAGCTCTTGACCACAGCAGTGACAGTCTGAGGTTTGTTGTGATAAAACTGTCCCGAGCTTGTAAGCCTCAGTCAGGGGCCTGGCCAGGCATTTGTTCTGGCTCCGCTTTGGGAATTCTCTTTTCCAGCATTCTCAAAGTGGCCATCACAAAAGAGCGTCCGTCCGGAGGTACGAAAGCTACAAAACAGCCCTATAAACTGAATAGAACTGTCTTAGTGGCCATTTCCTTGCCTTGGGTGGTATATCACAGCGTTTGTCACAGGGAGGTTTATGTTGTTTGTGCACAATCTGCCACCACTTCAAAGCTGTGGGAGGGGACCAAAAGAGGGGGGAGGCAGGGTGTTGTCCCCTTTCAGTGACTCATGGTCAACCTCAAAGGACCCGGTCTATAACATCCGGTCCAGGCATTTTGTTGGCTTAACAGGGAGAAGTGGTCAAGATGTTGTCATTGTATGAGGCTTTAAGAATTCAGCAGGTGGGAACAAGTTTTAAGACTTCGGATGCCTGCTGAGCTGCCTAGATGCCTAATTTTACTTTCTTCTACAGGAAGAATCACAAGGCTGTTTCTCTCGGATATGACTTTGTCTGGGACTTTCCTTCATCTCCCCTCTGAAGCCCATGAGAACGTAGCCCTGGTCACTTGAGGTTCAGACTCCTGACCACAGATTGCTGCAGATACAGTAGCTGTCAGGCTATCCACAGCCAAAGCCTCACCACAGCATCACAGCTGGGTGAGTGAGCTGGCAGTAATCAGGCCACAAGTGCCCTGTCTTCTCTGACTCACGGCCCAGTCTGGCCTCCCGAGTCACGGTAGCGTGCGGCGTAGAGCCTATGGAAGAGCATCAGACATCAACACACACCGAGGCCACTAATCACATATTAACAGTCTTTCCCAGGGGAGGAATCAGTGAGGGGGTTCTGTGATGTCTCCAAATGATCCAGTAAAACTTCCCCTGCTGTTACAGTAAAGAGGAGTAACAAAGGTTTACAGCTGGAGCCAGTGTTTTTTTTATAGAAATAGTAAATGTGTGCTTTTACTATAGATCCTCACTCAGTTGTGCAAGGGTCAGGTGCATTACCTTCAATGAACACGAGGAGGAACCAGTGATCCGTTTTTGCAAGTGTTCCTGTTTAAGAGCTTTTGAAATTCTTATCTGCTTATTACTTTGATATTCTTGTAATTTTTCAGGCCAACATTTATTTGTTAGCAACAAGCAAGACACCTCGAATTTGTTCTTTTTTCCCTCAATGGCAGTGGGAAGCACAGACGTTGGGCGCATTCCTTCCTAATAACTGACAACAGAAAACATTCCATTGAATTCCCAAAGACCAAGAATATCCATAAAAACCTGTGGATCTCATAATAATAAAATAAAAATTAGATAAATATAATAATAATGATTATAAAGATGTTTTTGATTTTAAAATCAAATTGGATGGATGATGGATATTGGACTGCTAGATGACTGATTCTATCAAAATTTCTTTGCTTGACAAGATAATTACTTTAGAAATGAGTCCACTAATGAAGCTGATGAGGTTAGGAACATTAAGTTTCACTAGGTAAAAGTCTATCCTATTGATAAGTTATTGAATTTTGAAACAGTTCCAAGAGGAGAAAGATGTTTTGTTGTTACACTAAAGTAAAGTTTTAAATAGATGAGACTTACGCATTTAATACTAAACTTCTCTGCTTCAAGTGCTATGATATGTTTTTGACTACAACCATACTAGAAGACTTGATGCCTAAGTTACAGTAATAAACATCAGTCCCTCTAGCTTACACCAATAACTATCACCTCACACTGCCTTATGTCAAAAATCCTAACTCACCCTAACGTAAAGTGCTGAAAATGAGTTACCAAATTAATGTTTGGTTTAGGAAGCACCAGAAAAGGATAAAGGTAAGGCCAGGTAAGTACTTGAAAGCTAAACGTGACCCTAAACGGCCTTAATAGGATGGGCCTGACGATTTCATCACTGCTAACTACTATAACGCAACAAGTTCTCCTAATGTCATGTTGGTAAGGTATATATACAGCTGAGAGCAGGAAATGTGGTTGAAGAGAGAACATGAATGATATGCAACAAAAATCTCACACCTCTGTATGACTGCTAGCTTTTCACTCCATTTTCAAGTGTTGCCATTTAAATAGGTATAAATACTTTTTGTGGCTCAGGAGATAGAGCGGGTTGCCTGTTATTCAGAAAGTCAGTGGTTCAATTCAATCCCCGGGCTGCATGTCAAAGTGTCCCTGGGCAAGATACTGAACCCCAAATTGCCTCTGGTGGATGTTTCACCAGTGAGTGAATGTGTGTGAATGGTGAATACAGATGTAGCATAAAGCGCTTTGAGTGGTCGAAAAGATTAGAAAGGCGCTATACAAATGCGGAGCATTGACACATATGAACTTCAGAGCACCCTTATCATTTTAGCCTGAATTACTTTAGTAATTATAGACCACAAAGACATGCAAAACAACTACAAAGAGATCCAAAATTACTACAAAGTTACACAAAATAACAGACTGTTCTCATCTCAGAGCTAATACCAGCGCTTTCAGAAAAAGTGACAAAGCATAGTTATTTGACGCTAAAGGTACTCTTCAGCGTCTGTCTCTATGAGATGATCCCAGATTGTATGAGACGCTCTGGGGCATCTCGTACAGACTGGAAGTGCCAGCTAGCTAGCTATGTTTGTCTTAAAGGTGTTGACAGCCCCTCTAAGCCCCCTACCCTTACCATAACAATAAGACATGTTAGTGCATAAACCTAAGTCACTGACTTTATGCATGTCGACCGGTTAACCCTACAGCTGTGCATAGCAGGTAGCGTTAGCCTCCTTTATGTTCTGGCGACGTGGCAAACGGTGGCGTTTCATACAGACGCTGAAGGGTACCTTTAACGTCAAATAATTACGCTTTGTTACGCTGTGTGAAAGCGTCAGTAATGACGAACTGAGATGAGAATGCATTGAAAATAACCACAAAGAGACATGACATAAAAAATACAACATGACTACAGACACAAAACAACTACAAAGAAATGCAAAATAACGACAAAGATACACTTCATATTATAAAGATATGCTGCATAACTGCAAAGAGGCACAAGACAGCTACAAAGAGATGCAAAATCGAAGAGTTGGGTGCCTTTGCCCAGGGGCCTGTTGTCCCATAATCTGTTCATGGCTGCATATTTTGGTGCATATTACTAAACAAATTTGCAAGTTACCAAAAACCAAGTGGCACTCTGAAGACCTTGGGCCTCCAGGGCAATTTCCCACATTGCCCCATTGGTAATACAGCCATGACAATCACATCCTCAGGTATACAAATATACACGTATGCGTCTACATTCATATGGTAACATAGCCAACGTGTGCACACAGACACCAAACCATGTTCTCAAAAATCCACCACACTGCCCTAAACAGCCTCTGTGACATCATCCACAGTGGGATAAAACTAATCTAACCTTTGAATCTGTACTATATCTGTATTTATAACAACCTCTTTGGTCGCATTCAATTGCACAGGTTGTATTTTTGACCTTCTTTAACATGATTACTGAACTATATAGAGAGATAAATTGCCTTGTTACTATACTTGAACTGCAGATGAGCACATCAGACAAAGTCATTGTTCAACTGCTCCAACTAGAGCAATGACCTGACTTGCATGTGAAAGGCCTCCCAGCAAATCTTCAGTGATCTGTGGTTCTGATATGAACGAGGAAGAGACACACACACTTTTTCACTCAAAGTCAATTTTAGTGACATCCGCTCGGTTCTTAGATTTTCTCATCTCGGTTGCTCTGAATTAAACAACACATTTCCTGTTGTTCTCGGACTAGAGCAATCTGTTTAAAATTAAACCAACCACTTTGGCACATTAACATAATTAACTTATCAGCTGTGTGGTCCTCAAGGCTTTCTCCAACAGTTAATGATTTATAGTCTTTTTATCCATCCATGGCTTAGGGGAGATCCAGCTGATGAAATTTTAAAACCTCCAATGCATCTCTTCAAGTGACACCAGACTGCACCATGCAGTGTATTGTTATTGTGTGGCACTTCACTGTCTCATAAATCACGTTGCCATTGACCTATGAAGCACCTTTCATGGCCCATTTTGCATCTGGGACCGCTGCTGCAGAAACGTGAGACGACGGGCATGTATTGAAGCTGCGCTCCCAGCTGCCGATGTGGAGATAAAACTCAGCGACTGTGTGCGTCACTCTCTTGTCATGGTACTTTGAATACTATCAGCTCTCTTTCAAGCTTGCCCAAACACAGAGGGGCAGTTTGAGGAACCCCAGGGACGGATCTGTCCAAAATATGCAGGCTAGATCTAGATTGCTGGTAGGAGCCTTGGTGCATAAAAGGACAACAGATGAGGGGATAGAAATAAACTCTCCCTCATCTCTCAATCTCTATCCTATGCTGCTTGCATTCAGCCCTCCTTTAGTAACTCTTTCAGTTTTCTGTTTACCCTGTGACTTTTCTGTCTCTTCAACTGTCCGTCTTGATGCTTCATCCTTTATGCGGTGGCAGTTCGATCCCTAGTTTCTCCTTTCTACATGTTGAAGTGTCTTTGGGCAAGACGCTGAAGCCCAAATTGCTCCCAAAGGTCAGGTCAGCACCTTGCATGGTGCCACTGGTGTGTGAGTGTGTATGGGTGAATGAGAGGCAATAATCGTAAAGCATTTTGGATAAAAGCACTATATAGCTGCAGCCTTTTACCATTTACCGTTTTATAGGCCCAAATGTGTGCAATGCTTTTATTTTAGGCTTGAAACTAATAGTTATTGCAACTACTGAGCTATGCATCAGCTTGTATTTAATCAATGTGTGTGCAAAAATAGTGAGTAGAATTATGAGTAGGAGTTTAAGATGTTGCCCATTCGGTTTGGGTCCAACTGGGGACCTCATTTCCCAACAGGTGTCCACTTTCTATCTAATCAATAATTGCAAAAACTCCCCCCAAAAAGTAAAAGGTTGCCATATTGAGTTTCCAGAGTCCAAGATGATGTTTTTAAATTACTTTTTTGGTTCAACCAGCTATTCAAAACCCAAAGGGTCTCAATTTATGATGATATAAACACAGAATAGTAGCAAGTAATCACATCTGAGAGACTGGATTCAACATATATTTAGTACTTTTTCTTCAAAACTGTTGTAAAAAGACTTTGTTATAAGTAAAAGCCTTGCATTAATAAAAGGAGTTTTTTTAACTGGTTGTCATACAGTCTCAGTGTAATACTGATGCCTCAATATGACCTACATAAGCACAAACAAATAGGATTGGATTGGAGGATTGGCTCTTTCTAGTTATATTAAGTAGTTATTCTTAATGCCTGTCTCAATTCCAATTCCCACAAAATCAGATCAAAGGTTTTAGGCTACATGGACCACAGGTAAAGTTTCACAGTGAGTAGTAGGCCTATCTTTGTCAGTTAAAGGAAACCAGGAGGAGATTTTTCTTTACAGAATTCAACAATGGAGAAAATTTTAATGGGATTTGAATGAAGAATTCAAAACAGATCCTGTGCTGGCCCTCTTCCTCCTAGACTGATGTGTAATATGTCAATTTTATTTGTGAAATAAATTGCAAGACATGGAATGGAGGTATAGGTCCTGATGGACTTTGCTGTAATACAACTGGCTAACAACGTAACATTTTATGTAAAGAACTGGATCAGGTGCCACGGCGGGTGAGGTGATCGCTTAGAAGAGAGGAAAGAGAGCCAGGAGAGGAGCCATGCTGGCCCAGCTTGGATTTAAGTCTGCTCCTAGAGATCCGATCTGGACAAAATGGGACTCATACTGACCAGATAATGGAATTCAGAGACTGTTGTTCTCACATCGTTACAGAGACCTGACCCATCAACATCCCGTATCAAGCACTCAGCAGCTGGTCCATGTTCCAAACTGTAAGCGCAAAGACTCCAGCAAAATGAGAGGAAGTGGACTCTGTGTTTTACATCCATGATGCTTGGTGCTCAAACTGTTTATTGTGAAAATGAAACTATCATGTTATCATCTGGTTTCTGCTGTTTACATTCACCCCAGATACAAATTCTAAAAATGCACTGTGGAATGTTTGGGGTGTGGCCTATGTAAATAACTGTATACACTGTTTATTACTATTTTATTTTATATGTTATCGTATTTTAATATGTGTGTGTAGCATGAAGGAACTACAAAATGTGTTTCATTATGCAGCCTTGTGCTGTATAATGACTAATAAACTACCTTGTATCTTGCTGTTTGCTTATTAATATGAAAACATTACATTACAGAAAGTCTGCACATTGTCAGGCTCCAAATAACTAGTTTTTAAAAATTAAATATTTTTTAAATACATAAACATTATGTGTGTGTGTATGTTTGTCGTGTACAGTGGATTGGACAGTGGATGCACTTAAGTGTCCACCTTAACTGAACTTCATCTGAGAGCTTTCAGACACCTGTCCAAATACTGCTACCTAAACACTATGCAGATGTATGAGATCAAGGCCATTCTTTTTTGACATTCCTTTCTCCCTCTGTTTTTATTATGGTTGGCCTGTGATAAATTACATAGTATGTTGCACAGTGATTGGCCAGCTTGATACTTCCTCTCAGCTGAAAGACCTGGCTGATTTTCCCATATGACCAAACCGTCTGGAACCTCAAGCGTTGAGACAGACAAGGAAATTGGACTTAGAGTCTCTGCCTCCCATTTCTCTCTGAAACCTGCACATGGTAGTCTCCAGAGGACCCATTTGCTTTCTCTCAGATATGATCCAGTTGCCATAACTGACCCCACCTCAGTCCCACCACTCACAGGAGTGGCTACAGTTAAATGCAACCAAAGCTCATGGGGCTGGGGGGGCTGGGAATTGAAATAAGGGGTTCATATGTGCCACATATGAGTGCTTTGATTCCTACTGGAAAGTCTCATAAGGGAAAAGGTCCGAGGTTGGGGAGTTTCCCCACTGTTTCTTTTGCTTTTGTTGTGGTCTCTCGTTGCAGCTTTGGTGATTAAGCTAAGGTGCTTTGATGTACCATTAGACAAGCTTGCAAGTGACAGGGCAGAGGGGTGGGGTTATCTTTCCCAGACAGGTGAGTGATGGTCTCAGACAGGTGAGTGATGATGAAAGACAACAGCCATTGTGTTGTCAACAGTCTCAGACCTACTGTAAAAACACCTTTTAGTACCTGAGCAAGATACAAAAGGGATTTGCTTCAAGAGCACATCTAAAACCAAAGTCGCAAATGACAACGATTTATGTCACTCACTGTCTTATGTATGAAGTCTTTATGCCTATATAGACACGTTACTTAACTAATGATGTTTGGGGAACTTTTGAATTTAAAGTATGCAGGTGGAAAAATCATCTCGAGGGCGTGCTGTAGTGAGTGATGTCTGAGAGTGATCAGTCTGCAGCGACTGAATCAATCCCTGCTGGTGTCTGATACATAACCACAAAGAAAACACAAGCCTCCTCTCACATTACCTGAGGCCACATATGTCTCGTGTGTAACTAAGTATTTTAAATACAAAAACTAAGAACAAAAAATCTTTTATAGTCCTGAAACAGTTGCTTTGGAAAACAAAAAGATATTATTCCCCATAAAGCATGACACCATAGTACAGAGGTAGCTATTGAAACTGAGTAAACAGGTCTCACACCATAAACAAGTCATGTAGGTCATAGACATCTCTATGGTGAATAAGCCAGACTGGGGCACTGTCTGGGTCTTCATGTTACTCCCCAAGTGACCGTCTGGACTGTCTTAACCCCATTTACCTTGTCTCTGCACTGGTAGACAGGTAGTTCAGTAAGCACGCAGGAGGGACCTGAGAAGCAGGATGCCCTAATTTAAGAATCTTAAGACCTTTGCTTGGCAGGATTCACTCCAAGTCTCTCACCTGAGTGTCATGTGCGTCTGTTTAAGTGGCCGCCTTAGGCTCAATGTTGTCTTTTCTTTAGAGTTAATATTAAATTGCATACCATATTTTCTTACTCACCTTGAGTGATATCTGGCCATGCAGATAGATTTCTCTGTCAAGGTTTTGAGGTGTCTGCCTAAACCTAAGCAAACTGCAACCGCTTCATGACGGCAACCACGTGTTTGATTTTGAAAGTCTAACTGGACAAAAAATTGAATTGAGCTAGAGTGCGTGTTTCCAACTCTGTATTCATAAGTGGTGGATTCCAATTTTCTATTAAAGAACATAGCCTTCTTTTAATGCCGTGAGCACAACTTGAGAGTGAATGGCAAAGTAAAAGAAATCTCAGAGACAAAAATGTCAAAATCCAGACAAAGGAAATGAAAACTGTCTGCGTGGCTAGATACCACCAGAGGTAAGTAAGAAAGTATGTGTTTTTATAATTTGATTGAACTCACCCTTTAATAGAGAAGTAAAGTGGGAGGAGCTACTTTAGGGTATCCCTGGTTCTGGAAGTAAAAGTCCTAATTGTTCTTCCCATAGACAATGTTAGGTGACTCACAGGTGGGGCCCTTCCACAGCTTGGATCGGCACAAAACATCCAATTGTCATGGTTTTGTTTTTTAGCGTCAGTATTTTTTTTGCTGTATTTTTGTTTTTGCCCATCCCTGTTTCACTCCCTGCCTCTGAGTTCTTGTTCTGTGTTCTTATGTTTTTGTCAGTTGATCATTGGTTCCATGTTGTCTTCGTCCTTGTGTGTTGTTGCTGATGGCAGGTGGAAGCTGACAGTGTTGAGAAAAGTGAAAACACAATTTGAAGCTTAAATTGCTTTTGAATTCTGGGTAATTTTTGGATGAATTCAGCAACTGTGGTGCACTGTTTAGTCCACAACTGCACTGGCCAAGTGTTCTGAATTCCCTGTCTCTCTGATTTGCTTTTCCCTCACAGCAACTGCAGACAAGGTTCATGGGTAGAATATTTTGAGCCATCTACTGTACCATTTAAAACATGATTTCTCAGAAACAAAGTTTAAATAATGTTCGTCATAACATAAACTAGGTAGTGTTATACTATTATAAGATAAAGCTTAACAGCATAAGAGTGAAACCCAGAAAATATTTACCTTCCCTTCACAACCGTAAAAGTCCTTTCTGTGAGACACACTGAACAGCAGTTCTGGCTCTATGAGCACAAGTTTTTGGTCCTAAACATTAAAGATTCCAGATGTTACGTAACATTCTTTTGCATATGAAGGAGGAAACAATGGAGACTGAGGCTTACATGTCAGTTCCATATACTGAACTCTTTTATTCAACTATTACAAGGTAAATACAGTTTTCCATTCTACAGCACCTTAAGTATTATTTATTAACTTTATTAACACACCCAATCTGCTCTCTCTCTCTCTCTCTCTCCCCCTCACCCCAACCGGTCGAGGCAGATGGCCGCCCATCCTGATCCATGGTTCTGCTCGAGGTTTCTGCCTCTTAAAAGGAAGTTTTTCCTTGCCTGTGTCGCCTAGTGCTGCTCTTGGTGGGAATTGTTGGGCTTCTGTAAATAGCTTCAGAGTACGGTCTAGACCTTCTCTTTATGAAAAGCGCTGTGAGATAACTGTTGTGGTGATTTGGCGCTATATAAATAAAATTGAATTGAAAATTGAATTGAATTGGACTGTGGTCTTGTAGACTCAAGTTTGGCACCGGACGCAACCATATTTGGATGAGAATTTGGTGCAAGCTTGGTTAGCTAGCTGCATCTGTAATTCATGTTAACTGTGATATTAACTGGGATGCAAATTTTGCTTATAGCTAAAAACAGGCTTAAAACACATTAAAAAAATTAACAGCTGACTAATAACCTTGTTGAACAGCGCTGGTTAAATTTACACAGTGCAGTGGATACGAGTCACTCAAGCTTGATTGTGTGGTAGTGACTTGCTAATCACAAAGTAGTCCCGCCCTAAAGCATACCCTTTATTGTCTATTTAGGGATCCAAGCAGCAAATCTGCTAGAGCCCTAATGGTTTTGTTCTCGTTCTTCTTTCTCCTTTTTCTCAACTAAAACTGTTTAGTTGAGAAAAACCTGCTGGATGAAAACTCCCCAAAATTGGCACATAGGTTGCAAATTCCACCAACTACTCAGGCAAAAAAATGGCACTTATAGACCTGATGGTGGCGCAATAACAATCAACTTTATTGCAAATATCTCGAAAATTGCTTTGTTTAGAGTCAAACTTCTTTCATCATTTTAATCTCTGGATTCATCTGCATCTTTGCTTCAGTGGTCTTCTGCTCTAAAATGTGAAATTATACAAACTTTTAGCACCGTTGTCAAAAACCTATTTTTGCGAACTGGAATATTTTTTCAGCATATCCACTGATATATGACCGATGTTTGCCTCACTGCAACCTTTGGTCAGAAGTCAGTCACTCTATATTTTTCAAACATGCTAATTCAATTAACAACTATATCTCCATGAGTCTTTCTTCACACGCTACTAAAATCAACACAATCATCCTCTGGAAGGCTGATATCAAGTGTTTCAAAGAATGTTGCAGTGATATTCCATATCTTGCTATAACTTCTGCAGCATTTCCTTTTTTGCTCAGCGTTGGCTACAATGCCACCAAAATAACTGACAACACACCCCAAACCAGCAGAATGATGCGTGATTTCTTTCTGAATTTTCTCACCAACATCTTGACTGTTGTAAGCATTTTAAGTTTAAATTGACAAAACCAGGTTTGGCACATGTGGCATTGTGACATCAGTGCTTGTGAGAAGGTGTGAAAACAGCCTCTCATCAGTGCTTCAGGTGCTCTGAAGTTCCAGGGTTCAAATCCCCAGGTGCCCAAGACAGACTTGCTGACAATGGGGGTATTTTTTCTGCTAAAAAGTGTTTGTGCAGCTTAAACTTGAAAACCTGGAAACACAATATGTTGCAGGTGGATTGAACATGTCACCCAGAAGTCAAGTACATATAATTTCTCTATCTGATCTCAAGGTAATGCTGTAAAAATCAAGTTTGTATTTCCACAAAAGTCCAAATTCTTTTTTTCACTTTAATCTCTCAAGTCACCTGCATTTGTTCTTCTCCTCTGAAAATGTCTCACTCACCTCCTTATGTGGACTTTCTTGCCCAATACTATGTCTCATGGCGTACATCACCTACTATGGACCTACACGGTCATTTTTTGGGGGTCTTTTTTTAGGGGGTAGAAAAGGCAAAATGATCCCTGTATGTACTGGTCGAGCCATTGAGGAATTCAACCTTACACATCAGTGAATGAAACTGAAGCCTTCTGGCCACCGAGAAAGCTGCCCCGTATTACAACTACAAGTGTAATCACAATAATCTGGCTGAATCCCATTATAGCACTACCAGAGTCTAGACAGCGTGATCTCTGCAGTGCTCTCTACTCATAAATGACATCAGTGAATTTTATACCATTATTTTTCTCCCACACATACAAACAGAAGCCCAGAGGTTGCCTCCACAACACACACACAAACACACACACCCCGCCAACCCCCATTCAATAATCCACCTAAACCAAACAGCAGCATAACCCTGCATGATACCAGACAGAGGGGACAGAGGATTTGCGGTCTTTCTAAAAATATAGCATAAGAGATGAATGAGTGGAATCTGTTGCACTAAGCTGTATTATATATCTGTGTATGCACATGCTTTGCATTCATTTATTTACTGTTTTGTTTTTTTAACTTTCACCTCTCCATCTCCGGTCAGTATGCTCTCTGGTTTTCCAGCAAAGTAGATAGATTGTAATTGGGACATGTTCCAGACAAACACGTGGATTAGAGAGCACAGGGACACATTGTAACCCAAGCACAGGCAGATGAAGATGTTCTGGATTTCATCTGCTAAACTGAAGTTAAAACTGTCCCCATGAACACGAGTTCACGTGTCCTTTTGTGTTTTTACTGATGAAGCTGCTGTCCTTAAATGGAGGGCATCAGCACCCTGACAATGAAAAATGTAGGACAAGTGAAAATAATCTCTCTGCAGTAACAAGTCTCCAACAGCCTCTGGACAGCAACGCCTCAAGCAGACCAAACCAAATTATCAATAAGCAAAAAGAAAAATGTATTGAATACTGAAAAGAAACAACCGAAACACAAAATAAATGAATTGTCCTAAACTAAGAAAAATATTGACAACATCCAGACTGAGAGAAGGATCGCCACAGACACAGCTGGCTACCACAAGAAGAGAGACAGCTCCCAGTGTGACAGAGGACAGGTAGACACAGAGCTGCACTTTCTAACCTCATGCCCTAAAGGTAAAACCTTGAGAGAAAAACACAAACATTTCCCAAATAAACCCCAAATTCAAATTTGTATCAGACTCAAAGAAACTCCCCTGTTTACTGGGAAAAATGCATGAATGCCAAATAATTGCAGCAAAATATATCTCCTCATGCCAGGAACTGAGGACAAGCAGTGGAAACTCAGACTGATAAGTATATTAAATAAACTTTAAAATGTTCAAATTGTTATAATTTTGATTGTTATTTAAGTAATTGTTCTTTTACTTGTTTGTTTTTACATTTGATACTGGGCTCCAGCCCCCCGCGACCCTCTATGCAGGATAAGCGGTTGACAATGGATGGATGGATGGATTTGATACTGATTTTGTAGTTTTTAATTTTTTATTTGTATTTTTTGTCTATTAATACAGACACAGACACACATGTTTACTGTTTTATTTTTTTAATTTTAATTTTTAATATACTATTTTTATTTTTTAGCACACGCACACTTTTATTGTTTTATTTTTTTTATTTATGGGATGAACCATATGAATTGAATTCACAACACACGCACACATACTGTTTTACTTGTTTATTTTTATTTTTAATATTTATTTTCACTTTTTTATATTTAATGTATTTTATATTTATACTTAATATATAACTATAATTATTTTTTAACACACAAACATAAACTTTTACTGTTTTGTTTACTTACTCAATGAAATGTATGAAATGAATGAATAGCTTTGGCAATATTGTTGTTTTACATTCATGCCAATAAAGCTGAATTGAACTGAATTGAATTATAACACTGCCAATGTCCTCAAAAAGTTTAAATATCTTATATATAACTTCTATCCATTTCAGCACTCAGGTAATTTATGTTTATGAATGGGATGTAACAATGCAGTTTTGTCCTGGTAGTGAGAGGATCATGGTGTTTTGATCTGGTCAGTCCACACTGTCATACAGAAGTTGATATTTCACATGAATAGACCACCAGGTTGGCCTAACATATTTAGAAGAGAAAACAAAGGAGAATGGTACAGTTGTGGTTATAAACATCCAGATAGACTTCCTGCTTCAACTTTGACAAACCACGCTTCCCACGCTGGGCACAGTTTTGACAGAGAGGGATTATGTTTTCTCGTATATTCCTGTGTGCGTTTGAGGAACAATTTCCAACAACTTGTGTTTTATAAACACAATGCTTGACCAAGAGGCTGTGGGAGGTAATTTTTATTGTTTCTCAGCAGAGAGTGATTTTTAAAAAAGCATGTTTCTGTTGTCCCAGGTTAAATATTCTCTGTATCAATTGAAATGAAAAATAGGGCTCCCACAAACTGGGAGCTTCTGTTATATAAAAGTCAGACCCTATTTTTCCTTATTTATTCTAAGCCAGTCAGCTCATCTGTCATGAGATGATGCATTTAAGACACTTTTCAGAGTTTGCTTCATAAAACATTTTGGAGGATTGCACCATTGAAGCAAAATCTGCAAATAGACAGCTTGGGTGCTACATCCAAACATGACATGCTGTCTGAATCTGCTATGCCTGCTGCTGCACAACTCACTTAAATTTGCCGCTGCTGCTGTTCTTATAATATGCTATAAACTCCACCCTTCCACCCCAACGTCCACCTCTGATTCCAGACTCTAATTTATAATTGTCACTCCCCAATCTTTTCTTAAAAGTATGCCAATGTGCCATATTTGCACTTATTCTGCATTCACATAATAATAAATTGATGATGGGCTTAGACATCTCTCAATGATCCCTCCCCACATGCACATGTTGGCATTGCAGAACACTAAAGTACCACTTGATTTGAAGAGCTAAGCAGGTCTGGAGGCCTGCCAAAGGGGAGCTCCGATTGCAGTGTTGACATTGGTCTTTCTCATCCTTCACCTGCTGTCTATTAGCTCTGTGCTGGTGATACTGGGGCAACGCTACATTGTTCTCCACCAGTCATGTTTGCAAGGGACAGTTTCACTGTTTTGGACCCTGAGAAGTTTGGTTGAAAATTAGCCCCTCCTAGGGACCCTCCTAGAATCATCATCATCAACAGTTGTAGTTATTTAAGGAGATTTTAAATGATAGAGATTACCTATTATGGATACAATGATTTTCATCTTCCCTGAGCCAGTAAAATCTAGGATAAATTTTAAAATGTAAGCCAACTGAATTGAAAATAAGGGTATTTTTTAGAGTGCAATACTTTTAACCAGTAGTGGTACGTTCTTTGTTTTTGTACCAATCATGTGAGAGGCCAGGAAGGTCTCTGTTGTGAAACAGTGCCCAGCTTACATCTCCTATGATGTTATTATTTGGCTTCTTGTCCCTTTGTGTCCCCCTGTTGTATCAATTACATGGGAATTATAAAGGCATTGTTCTGTGTTTTGGTCATGATGCCACACATATTTCAGATTTCAATATACAGCAACTCCTCAGAGAAAAGTATCATGGTAGTGTATGTTACCTCCCCGAGGACAGGCAGGTATATGTTTACACCCACACACACACACACACACACACACACACACACACACACTGTATACATACATACACTATGCATGGACACGCGCACACACACACACACACACACACACACACTGTATACATACATACACCTATGCATGGAAACACATACACATACACACAAACACACGCACACACACACACACACACACACATACTGTATACATACATACACCTATGCATGGACAGACACACAAACACACGCACACACACACACGCACACACACACACACACACCGCCATCTTCGTATTGCAAGTATATTCGTATATCTCGGAGCTGTTGGATTTTGTTTCTCTCGTCAAAATGAAGGAGAGAAGAAGTGTTGCTTTGGAAGAGATAGTCTTTATCATCGTCTTCTGGACTCTACAGACATCCAATATATCAAACAATTCGTCTGCTCACTTACAGCCCTGTAGGATGTTCTGTTCTCAAGTTGTGGGCCTGTAAAGCATGGGAGAGCTTTTGGTCATTGGAATGTTGATGAATGTAAACGGTTTTTATCAATATTTCAATGTTTTGGAAACTCTATGTTATTTGGAATGTGGTTGTATGGACAGAAATAGTATTTTGAAGAAAACTCCAAACAAAAGTTAACATGTAAATATAATAAGTAACTATGGCCAAAACATGGACATTCACCTGGTATATTTTTGAAAAATTGTGTATTAACTGTTTTTATTAGTTTCTTTTCATCAAATGCACAGTTACAGTTCTATTCTAGGTGTATTAGAAGATAGCCAGTTGCATTATAATGAGTTGGATGATGGTTTTGATGGTGATATTGCTATTACAGTATAGATTTTATACCAGGTGAGGATGAAAATATCCTATTTTCCTTTATTGCATCTCCATTTAACTCTTTAATGGAAAAATAAATAGGTTAATTTTATTCATATTCCTTAGCTTCTGATCCATCATGGGAATTATGCATAGGCCTAATGATTGAGGAGTTCTTACTGATTTCTTTTGGGTATGTTATTTTAGGCGTTTTTTTCCTGGAAATAGGCGTCTGACTTCAAGAACATGCAATAAATGTTGTGTGTACAGAAGAGGCCAAAATAGCAATATTACAATATGAGGCTAGAGGACAAAGATCCAGATGCACCATGTCTGGAAAGAACGACAGCCAGGGGAGAGAGAGAGAGAGAGAGGATGTCCGGCGATCCGCCACCCCTCATTTTTATGAGATCATATGATCTTCTGAGATCTTTAAGAAGCATGTGTAAAAAATCTTTTCTTAGCACAATTCAGCTTTCAAAAACCTGAGGTCAAATTAGCTGCAGCAGCAGTCTGTCTGCAGAAGGTGGGATTAGCTCATGTGCTGTGCAGGCTAAGGCAAGGAACCCTCCACTGTCCTTTCCTTAATGCTTATTAAGTAGTCTCTGCCACTAGTCAGCTCCTCCTCAGCACACACACACACACACAAAGACATGTACTAGTACATGTATGATTGTGATTTGTCATGTGGACTACGCCACTTTGGAGTGATTGCATTAAAGTGGCTTTAGTTAATTAAATGTTTGATTGGAGCTACATTATTGGTTAAAAGCACGCAGTACATAGCAAATACTATGCAATACTTGGAAGACCTGGAATATGTACATGCACATAGAACGGAAATTAGTTAAGAAAATTACAATTTATATAGTCTTATATTCATACATAGTACACAACAGACCAATTCACAAACGTATGAGCACACACATAATAATGTTTAGATTTTCAGCTGCCAAATTTGTAGGAAAATGTACATCCTAAATGAAGTTTATTCTGTGAAGTGAACTGTTTCCAAACTTGCTCATCGTGCCTTCGTCCTAAGGTCCAGGTGGTTAAAGAATAATCCAGGCTTGTGAGGAGAGCGAGTGCGAGCATTGTATGGCGTCTGGACAGCATCACTGGGACTGACGACTCTGCACGGCACGTCCAGACAGACCTAGAGAGGGGATTTGGCCACGCAGGAGTTGGAAACTGGGGCACACTGGGATCTGTGGTCCTCAGAGTGGAGTCCTTGGTTTTATTGAATGAGCCTGGGCCGACCCAGCTACAGTTGCTGCCACGTCCCATTGGTCCAGCTGCAACTGGTGGCGTGCAGATCTTGGGTATCAGCTGTTGTGCTGGCAGCTGTCAGTCAGTCACCACCTGCCTTTGTGCTGGATTGGCTTCTAGACTGGCTGTGTGGCAGATCTTTGGATCTTTGGACTATGTATGTTTGAATGGGGGCAGGTTATTCATGATTGGGACACCAGATTTCACAAGGATGCTTTTTTTATGTATTTTTCAACTTCCATGGATTAGGAGAATCATCAGTACCAGCATGTCTCCGTCCAACACATACACAGGGTGAGTGTAATTCATTTGCCAACAGCATGTTCAAACTGAGCATAGTGTTTGTTTAATATAGACACAAATGATACAATCTGTCACCCATTAGGTTGAATGTGAAAGTAGATCTCATAGCTTTACTTGATACAACTTGCCAGACTTAGGAATTGCTTCTATTTGCTGTTACTGCGGCTGCGCTCTGCACTTTTTTGATACTCAGGCTTTGGTTTTGTAACGTGTTTGCAAAGGTAAGTGCTCATACAGCCACAGTCTTGACACTACAGAGAATATGTAGGAATGAGAGGTCAAATAATCACATTATAGATGACATAAGCTGGTTACTGTTTCGCAGTGGAGACGTTTCTGGCCCCTTGTGTGATTGGAACACATACAGAATGTGATGCTGAGATTGAATCAAAACACTGACCTACTAATACTAAATACTAAAAAAGAATCTTCTTTCATACTAAATGGAAATGCTTTTTATGTATTATCTATATCCTTTTGGCTCTGGGATGACGTGTTTGTTTTCAGCCAGAGGCACGGCAGGTGCTGCATACCACCCTTGTTACCTAGCCTTATTTGATTGCTTGTAATGCCTGAGTGCATATGGCTGAAGGCGCGAGCTGGTGTCAGCGGGAATGCCCTCCTAATGGCGGCAGCAATCAGGCATCCGTTGCCACTGAGCCAAAGGAAAACATGCTAGAAACTTGTAGCATGTCAGAGGCTCATTAAGGAACGGAGCAGCGTTTATAACACTGCTGAGAGGAACAGTAAATCATTGTGCTCCCCCGGAGCAGAGGGCGTGCCGCCCTGTTAAATGCACGGGTCATCATTCTATGCACACCACTGACTGTGTCTGTGTGTGTGAGGATTCTCAACAGTAGTCATAGCAGAGGCCCATTTTCTTACTGGTTTTATGTTCAAAGGTCTCTAAAATCAAGGGTTACGAACTATGAATGTGGTCTATTTATGGATGCAAGTAGATCTGTGCTATGAGTTTAACCAGTGCACTTCCATTTGAGACATTTGAGGACGCCATTGTTTTACTCAATTTTCTAAATGTGGCTATTAAGTACTTCCTTACACCCTATCTATGAAATAATAATGGCAAATAAGGAAAGAAAACAGTGCCCAGCAGACTCATTTCATTTTTGATTAAAGCCCTCATACAATTAAAAGGGAATGGTTATAATACAATGATATGTAAAACACATTCTGTAATAAAATGTTAATTCATCTTAGACCAAATAAAGAGCAAAACCAAAGATAAAATAAATAAAAATTTCATCCAGATTGTGAACAGTCACCTCCTATTTTCTGTCCTGGTCCAGTCTATGCATAACCCATCCGTCTGCCTCTTCTCCATCAAATCTTTTATGTGAAGCATTATGAGAAGAAACACATTGTGTACAGCTCTAACGTGAACAGATCAATTCTTCAGACATTAGCTCTTGATTAACTCTCCAATTAGATAGCCATCAGCAGAGCTGGGGTCCTGATACAAACCAAATGGAATAGCAGACACACAGCCAGAGTGAATTGTGTCATTGTAAGGCTGATAATGGCAGCCTTCTTACACACATTAAATGCAAGTCAGGGGGCCGAGGGGCCCCTGGTGGCCTGTTTTTGCATGAAGTAAAATGCCTCCCATTCAATAGAGCATGGGCAGCAACGTTAAACATTTATGCAGGTTGTTTAAACAGCCGTTAACTGCAGATTAAGTGAGATCTGCGCTCCTGGTTTCGAAGAATCTGCCGTTCAGATCCTGCATACACATACACACACAAATGCAAGCATGCAAGTGTATGAGAACAAGCGCACACAGACACTTGAATGAAACCATGGCGTGTACATACATAATCACACACACGGATGTTTGAAAAACAAGCTGCTATGTGTTTGCATGAACACAGATCATTCATGGCTGCACCCCTGCTTTCCTCTTGGGCATTGCTGCTGGAGTCTGAGCCCCACAGTTTTGGATTGTGATTGTTCCCTGATGGATTGTTATTTGTGTCTGATAGGTGTTACCATATTTAGGATTAGGCTGATAATGAAGATTTACAGTTACTTATTTTTTTTCCACTTTGCAGACAAACGTGTTATATAGCATGTTTGCAACAAAGTAGGGAAAAGAAAAAAATCCATTCTAATTTCAAAGGAAGAAGAAAGGTAATCTCTAATCTAATCCTTTTTCAGAGGTGAAAGACTTTTGGTAGATGACAAAACAACTGTTTTTGAGATGAGATTGACGCAACTGTGCAGCGTGTTATGGTCGACTTGCAGAAATAGCATCTTTTAAATGAACATTTATTTGTCATGAAAATTTGACAGCCTCTAGTAACGGGTCAGTGTTGACTGAAATTACATTTGCAGTGTCCCTTGCCACTGATTTGTTAGGGCAAAGTGACATAAAATGGCCATTCAGACTAATTATCAGACTGGTCTAAAGTTGGAATTGCTTCATAGCCAGTAAGGTCAGGTCAGGTCATGGTGAGGAGTAGTTTCAAATACTATATCATTATTATTGCAAAATGACAAACCTGCTATCTTTCTACACTGCCCTTTGCTAATAAAAAAAAGTGAGGATAGATAAAAAGGTTCCTGAGCTTGGTATTTTGGTTTTCCGCAAATGAATTGTATTTGATCATAATTTTCTGGAGGAGCAATTGGATTGGGATAGTACAAGTGGAAATTAGTTTCATTTTCTGATTGGGTTGACCCTGCTGTTGAAGCGTTTCTGGAGATGGGGAAACCCTTTTACAGCCACATGTGCAAGCTTGATGAAAACATGCCCCCAATGTGTATAAAAAAAAGGTAAGTGTGTAATTAGTTTGTGAACAAGGGGGGCCCGATTTATTAACATCCCGAATAAAGAGCACTAAATTGCGGGCGCATTCTAAAATAGTGCACATGCAATTTTAGTATCTGTTATGGGTGATTTACTAAGAATTATTGCGTAGATGACAACAGGAGCAAACACAATGGAGGTGGGAGTATTTAAATGAGGGTACCTACAACAGGTTGTGTCGCTATTACCACCTGCGCGCTGTGATTAGTTGGTGATCGTTCCCTCTGAATATTACGCGTGATCCGTGCACTACTGCAGCTGGGGGCTCTCAGAGTTGTTGCACTCATGTGAAATTGTGTTTAGGCTTGGTAGATCACATTGTAGTAAATAAATGTATTTGCATGTTACGCCCCAAACTGCATATTCATTAAGGCTAAAGTACTAAATGAATAACAGGTGCTATCTTGCGCTTTTGAAAGACGTCATTCTGCGTGCACACCGTTAGTAGATCAGTTTACATGCTAAATTGCTGGTGATATATATCAACTTTGCACACTTTTTTACTCACGCAAACCTTTCGTAAATCAGGCCCCTGGTGTTCAGACAGTTTTTCAATTGATGCCCTGAAATTGGCAGCCAATGTATTACGGTAGCCTGTTTTTCACTTGCTCTTTCCTGACTAATCTGGCCTTGACACCTCTGTCTGAGTGGACGTGACGTGGCCCTCTGCGGCAAAGGATGCGGTTGTGACTGAGATTGTGACCAGACCAGATTATCATTGCCGGCCTTTTCCACTGTCTCGTTCTCAACCCAGACAGAAACGTGACATAAGGAAGCTGTGCCTGGAGCTGAGTGTTGCATGCTTGCCCTGTCTAATATGGAGTTAGCCTCCTTTCGCTGCTCTGTAATTAGCTGTAGAGTCTGGTTGGGAGATGGACTGTACGTTGAGAGGAAACACCATGAGGTCATGAGGCTGGTGGTGGGTCACTGTCAGGGTCAGGGAGTTGTTAATGAGGCGAGGATGTTTTCACTGCGCTGATGAGTGAGTTGGCCAGTGGAAAGAACTGGAAGTGGTGTGATTTGGACTCAGTGCAGAAAAAAAATATTTTGGGTCAGCGCTGTGCCAACCTGGAGCTAACTCAAATTCAATTAATGTCAAAAGTCCACCAACAAATCCTACTTATTTACAATAACTGGTTCAACAAAATTTCAAAGATTTTCTTAATCTTTTAAATAAATCATCTTATCAAATTTAAATGTATCAGTGACAGATTTTGTGATTGCGGTGTTTGATTTACATCCTCGGAGGCAGTGTTTGAGATATGGTAATAAGCCTGCTCACACAGTTGATTTGGCAGCGCACACAGTTGGCTCGTTGTTGTTTCTGTGTTTTGTGTGGGCTGGGGCCAGGGTGCCTGCCGAGGCGCTGGTGTGGACAGCTGGCCCGTCTGATCCCTCTAGTCTGCTCTTAAATTGGTTTTAGCGGCAGCACTAATAAAGCTGATTATCTGTGTGGCTCAAGGCCCCAATAACCCTGTGACACTCCTGGCAGCTGGTGGAACCCAGAGCTCGGAAGCCATCTACACTGCAAAAAAAGAAGCATATTAAAAGAAGACGCATATAAAAGAAAGAGGCATATTAAAGAAGATTAGAGTTATTTTGTCATATAACATGAAGATATGACGTTTTTTCTCAAAACAAGCAGAAAAACAATACAAAATTGGCACACCCAGCAAGTATTTCACAATAGCAAGTACAATAGATACATTGTGCTTTAACTACTATGATCTTCTGTCATCCCAGTGAATTTGTTTTCATAAAAATACTTGATATGCATTAAACTAATTGACAATTTTTGCATTTTTAGGAGTGTAGCGCTGCCTCCTCCTCCTGCTACTCCTTCAACCACTCTTCTCTATTGACAGCTAAGTCTTGTCCCCTTTCTACCTCCTGCCCCCCAAAACCCCCTTGGTTTTCCCTCTCTCCATCTTCCCTCCCTCCGCTCTTCCTTCCCTCGCTCTTTATTTCTCCGCCTCCCTCTCATACAGTCGTCACTCTCTGAGCAGCTGCTGCTAAACCCGCTCGGCTGCTTTGCCCCCACTAAAACACCCACCCATCACCCTCGCTATGGCTGCTTGTCACCACTTTATCCACTCTACACCCTCAGACGCAAGTTGTGCACTGTATGACTATCTTTCGGCATCTACAGCACAAGCGATCTATTATTTTTCCGCATGTTCTCACTCTGTTGTCAGCCTACATGCAGGTGGCGGGGGGGGCTTTCAGAGCCAAATTGTTTGATGTGCTAAATGTGTGCTAAATGACTCGCACACAATGTGTGGTGTAGGGCACTGAGAGTTGGGCATTGGACTTTTCCCCCTGCACCTAGAGAAAGCACACACACAGAGATTATGGTGCCTTAATATTCATATTGATTGTTCTGTTGTCGGGGCAGCAGGGGACAGGGGACAGGCGGTGGGGTTATTTTAGTCAAACAGGAGTCATATAATACTTGAAAGCAATATTCACACAGATTATTGTGAAAAAAACAGATTATGGTAATAGTAAGATTAAGGCTTTTACATGATTCGCATGCCCCGACAATATCCGGAAGGACACATAGAGATAAGAAATAGGATTGTAACAGGAAAATTGAGGATGTTTACAGGGTGGGAGGTGTTTACAAAATATTCACCTTTTCTACACAGGACTCATTTTGTTTATGACAAACACAAGGCATTCACAAAAACGATGCCTGGGCGTATTAAATGTGTCACAGAAGACAATTTTTGAATCATGAGTTAAGACAACAACGAGGCAGGGAAAGAGACTGCTCACTAGAAAACCCTTTAAAAGGGACCTATTGTCCTTATTTTCAGTTCTACATTTTTATCCTGGGACTCCACTAGAGTAGCTTTGCATTATTCATAGTTCAGAAAATCCTTATTTATCCTATAATGGCCTTTTATGCAGCCCCTCTGTTCATCCTCTGAAACAACTTGTCTCTGTAAGGCCTATCCTCTGATTGGCTAACCTCCACAAGCCTTCCGTGGGGCAACACCCAGTGCTTGTGAGATGAACGCCTTATCCTCTCGCCTGTATATTCGACAGCATGTGACAGCTACAGTAGCTCAGCTTGGAAAATAGCGTGATGGGCAGTGAATTTATCAGAAAAAATGATAGACACTGCTGGAGCAAACTAGCATTACTCTACCAAAACTACATTTATTCACTGATTTTGGTGAATGTGGGTCATGTTTCATTGAGACAATATTTCCTGTTTTCCCCTCCTCCAACTGCTCTGTCTCAACTCTCTGTGACTTACGATGTTTCCTGATAGCCAGTTTAAAGTAACCACTAACTGCTGCTAACTTTAGCTGCCATTAGATAGCGGGCATGGTTGTCAGTGCAGCTTCCAGGCTCCCAGTCTGTGCAGAGTCAGAAAGCTAATAGGACCACTAGCTGCACAGCTAACTAGCTAACAGCAGTTACACTCTGCATTTTCGTGTGACGTGAAGAGATCTAAAGATGTTCAGCCGAATCTCTCCCTAACCAAGCTAAGTAATTTCAGGTTCTCCATGTCCGCCCGAGGAGAGTCTGGATTACCAGTTGGGATGGTATGCCCCATCTCCAAGCCCCAGAACCTCATTGTTGGCGATATCCAAGCCAAAGTAACCCTTGAAAGAGAACGTTCTTAATCTTGCTGCCAGCAGCTGCCATGAAATTTCATGTAGGACACAAAGAGGAAAGGAGGACAGGCTGGCCCATACAACTCAAAATGATTGGTCTGTCTCCTGAGCAATATAGTGGTATTCCATTATTGGCCACGCACTTCCCACAGTGAAATACCAAGCAAGGTTTAAAAGAGAACTTCAGGATACCGTTAAAGATTATAACTTTACTGCAGACTGGAGAATCTTTGTTGGAAAGTCAATAATTACAAATTTCATTAACTTGGCAGATGCCTTCGTCCATTGCAACTTACATTTTACTGTTGCTCTGAATATTTTTTTGTATTTTATTCATAGCATATTTTTTGCCCTAATGGCAAACTATACTGGGAAAAGTTCCTACTACAACCACATTATGCTGCACATACATGTGTAATACATATGTAAATTGAAGGATAACTTAATTGAGGTATCAGGTATCATTGATTACTTAATTCGGTTATAGTGTTCATTTGATAGTGGCAATTAAACATACCCACAGGGATTATGTTTTCCTCATAGCAGAGTATAAACCAGAGAGACTAGACTCTTTGCAAGTAAATTTTCTCTTTTTGTTCTCTGTTTGATGTGTCCTGGTGTTACTTAATAAATGCTGACCAATACTCTCAAAATCTCACAAAGTATCATTTTATATGTTTGCTGATGTTGATATTGTCAATTACAAACACTGAATGTATTAGATGACTACAGTAAAGTGATGACTATATGATGAAAAGGTTAATGACAAAACACAAACTCCAACCTCTCAAAAGTTGATAAGGTTATGGATTGTGTCAACAATTTACTAAGCATGCTAAAATCAGTAACAGATATGGATAAATAACTCCACTCCATTCAACTAACAACAGGGAATGTGTGATCCTTATATAGTCCTGCCTGTATGGCTCACACACCCCTGGGAAGAGTGTTTGGCTGGTGAATGGGTGTCTTTGAGTCACTGTCCCTGCTCCCATGAGCATTGCCATTTCTCTGGTTTCACTCACGGAGAGCAGCTTGCCTCAGTTGGCTGGGGGCCCTGAGCTTCCTATAGGTCCTAAACTCAACAAAGCTTTTATGACACAGGCAGTTTCAGTTGCTCCACAGAGAAAGAAGAGGAATTACCACAGCAGAGCATATTTCCTACAGTGACCGCATTTGCAATCGGTCTTGTCTCTGTCTCGGACATTGAGGACTCCAGTCAAAACCATAACTTTAGGAAGATCAATAAATTGCTTTTGCATTGTCCGATTTATTTCACACTAACTTTGGTTGGATGTAAAACTTATTGCTTTAAATGCAACCAATAACTATAATTAAAAATGTATTGTTACCATTAACGTTTGTCACCCCTCCCCTCCCCCCTTCACACGCACTCCAAGAAAGTGAATGGAAGCAAAAGGATATGTCAGCAAAATCTTTGTAATAACATTTAGCCATAGGTTGCTCTGTATGGCCATAAGCACGTGGCACTTTACTTGAAGAGAGCTAATTTTGAGTTTGAGTACACATACAGATCAAAAATGAATGATCAAATATGGAATAACGTTACAAGATTCACCCAGAAAGCCTAATGCTTGCCTCGGTCTTGGTCTCAACTTGGTCTCAGCCCCAAAAAGTCTAGGTCTTGTCTTGGTCTAGATAAACTCTGTTCTTGCTGTTGACTGGTAAAAGAGTTTCACTTGAAATATGCCTACTTTTTCAGTTACTGTGCTGCTTTTCTGGAGGAAATATTTCAAGTGCACTTATCAAGGCATTTTATAACACCACATTATATATTTTTATGGAAATGTTCATTGTTCATATTTGCAAAATGAGACGGTTGGGGTGGTCCAGGCATCTGTTAAGGATACCTTCTGGACACCTACCTTCGGAGGGATTCCGAGCACATCCAACTGGGAGAAGACAATGGGGCAGGATCCTATATCCCATCTGGCCTGGGAATGCAACAGGATCCCCTAGGAAAAGCTAGTGGAGGTGGCTGGGGAATGGGAATTCTGGTTGCCTTACTTAACCTTCTGCCACCATTATCTGGATACAGATAGGTTGGAGAAAATAGGTGTGGCTGCTTTTTGCTAATTCCAAATAGTTATGTTCCTGGGATGGTACTGGGATACCTTGCTGGAAAATGGTGGATTGCCCTCCTCTGTTTTGGAGTGAGTTCCTGCCCCAAATGAGGATTACAGGTATGTTGGTGTCTTGTTCACAAGAATGGTCCATATTGTGCCTTTCCAGTCTTTTCGACCACTCATTTACACTACATCACATTCACCCCTTTCACACACTGATGAGCAGAGGCTAAGGTGCCAACTACCCACCAGAAAGGGAAATTAACTCATTCATTCACATTCACATACCAATTGAACCAATGGAATTTAGGGTTTAGTGTCTTTCTCAAGGACACTTCGACGTGCAGACTGGGAGAGTCTGTGACTGAACCACCGACCTTCTAATAAGTGGACGACCAATCCACCCCCACGCCACAGCCATCCCTAGAAGAAGGCTTAAAGTCCTTGATAAACTTGGAAATTGCAGAATGGACAGCAGATGTACACGCAGTTCTGTACTACCATGGCTGCTGGTATACATGATTGTATGGTGTCAGTGTCAGTAGGACCGCTGTTGTGAAAAGGGAGCTCCAACACTTATTTATCGTGACAAGCTTTGTGTAGTTTCAGAACGAATAAGACCATGGATGCAAGCATCAGAAGTTATTTTCATTCACATGCATTTCTGAGTTGACCATCAGAAGAGAAAAGTGAAGTTTGGAGGAGAAGCTGCTTGGAACTGAAAAGAACCAGTTGCTCCAGGCATTTCATGAGGAGGGCTCCTGAGGAGCAACCATTTTCTGTGAACTATGGTTACCGTGACCTCTTGCTACTTTTAAATATGTGGGACATAACATCTGGGGGAAATTACAAATTTACAAAGTAAATCTTAACATTTATTAAGATTACAATTACAATACAATTACAATTACAATTCTCATTGTAAAAGTAAATAAATAAATAAAAATGAATTAAAAAAAACACACAGTTTAGCACAGAGCTGGATTGTGCACATTGCTCACATTTTTTCCCCTCAGAGAGAGAGAAGTGCCCCAAAGAAATGACTTCAAAAGACTCAGAGACTTATGAACATTTAGGAAGTAAACAAAAAAGTGACAATTACAGTGGCTGCACTGTAATTGCCTGGTTCCTTTGACTTTTGCCTGGACTTGCATCGAGAAATGTTAAATAACAAAAATAACAAATGAAACAATGCACAAGAAGGAAACATACAAGGCAATTGAAATATAGAAGAAACAAATGTGCACTGTCCAAAAGCTGATTACTGAATTATATTCCATTATATTTTTATATTTTGAATTGTCACCTGCCACCTTAATTTTGTTCCCTTCATATAAATAAAGACTTTTCCGCTAGAAATTGGTTAAAAAAATGTCTCAAGAATGCACAAAATTAAGCATTTAATGCTTAAAGTTGTTAATTTTGTAATATGTACGGGGGGGATTTCTGGATGATGCAATATCTCCTTATAATGCGCTTCTTTTTGATTGCCTCCTTAATCAGTCTTTTAATTTACTGGCTGCTGAAGGCACTAAAATACATCGAAGAGGCTAAATAATGTCACTGTAAAAGATTCAAGAAAAATAAGGCAACTGCACAAAGTCAAGTTTAGAGAATTAGTTACCTTGGTAAGCTTAGAAAGCAAAATGTCCACACATATTCTTGTAGCACAGGTCTGATATTTCACCAAAGCCTGCATAACAGTCTGCTAAATATTTATACACTATATCGACATGACATAATACTGGAAATGGAGGCTTAAAACATGAAGCATACCACTGGGATTTTTATTTGTCAAGCAGTACATCATAAAAACTGTAGTTGCTACTTTTAGAAATGCGGCATGCAAACACAGACTCTTTCTGGTATTTAGGGGTTTAAAGGTAGCTATATTTCTTACACAGTAGGAGAAACCTCTATATACCTCCGCAGTATTTTGTTTTATCTCCCGCTTCTCTTGATAGAACTACCAGAATATATCTCTTCTCATAATATTACCTCTGAAACTGAGGCAAAGAATGTGTTTTGGTTTACAAGTTTCATCACTTAGAAATGATGGATCGTGTAAACGAACGAACATTCTTTGGCAATGTGACCACAGTGAGGTTTGAGATGATGAAGAGAGATGCAGAACATTTTTTTTCACTTCATGTAATCCAAGATCTGATGAATGACATATGGCCTTTTACAGCCACACATTTTTCTGCATTGAATTTCACTTAATCCTGTTTATAAAACATCTTTTTGAAGATGTCATTGGATATTAAGTCAGGGGTGAAAAAGGTAGATGGACATCCAGCTAATAACAATCCAGGGAAATGCTCAGGATCCAGTGGGGAAACAATATTGCTATGAAGGCAGGTAAGAGAGTAAGATGGAGACCATCTAAATTCCATATTGTGGTTATGGTATGTAGTACCATGTGAAATAAGCATAATAAGACATGTACAAAACTTGTGTTTTAGTCATGCCAACTTTAATGCATTCTACTAGAGTTTACAATGTATTTTACAACACATATGGCACTCCTGATGCTTAATGCAAGACATGCACTGGTAGCTATTTATTATGTCTCTTGTTGTTTAGTCATTTACAGCCAACAAACTTCCTGCACTTCAGTAAAAGAGTTACATGTCTTTCTGAAAAATATTTTTACATGCTCCATTATGCAGAAGCTACCAATAGCTAGCCACGACACCATGGTGGCACCTCTGACATCACTGTAATGTAATATGTAGCATGGACACTGAAAAATTAATGAAGCACCCCCATATGAAACCCATATAAACAGCTTAATTGTAGTTTAATTGGATTATTATGTGCATGTAAACATAGTAGAGGGGTTCAGGGTCATGATATACTGTAAGAAGCAGGCTGTGTTTGCAGATATAGAGTAGTAACCATGAGACTTGGTTTATTCATGACCCCCTGCTAATCCACTCCAGGGGACAAGAGCTGGTCCAAAAAGAGAGAGAGAAAAATAAAATCCTATTCAAGATAAAGAACAAAAGGCAATTAACATTGAGTGGGTAAAACGTTATGCGTAATAGCTATGCAATAGCAGCACACAGCTTTCAGGTGAGCAATGTGGCAGCAAGCAAGGCTTAAAAGAGTACTCCAACTATTTAGTATTGTACTCATAACTACTACTTATAGGCTTTTGCAGACAACACAGCTTTCAGTGTCAGCCGATGGCCGTGCTGTTGACACTGTACAACTTGTCGTCTTTTGACGGAAGTCTTGAAACATGTGGCGTTCACAATACGTGACTGATCGGTGACAGGGGGTCACACACTACACGAGCTGACAACGACTGTGTCAACTGACGGCTGGTCTCGCAATTATATATAAAGATAAAGAATCTGGTTGAAAGAATGGATCAGCAAACACAGGTTGCAGGGACAGTCTGAGATACAGAGAGCTGGAGGTGAGTAAAGAAGTGTTTTGTAGGGAAAAGTAGCTGCCTGCTCTCATTGCCTGGATGTGGATGTTGAGTCAGCCGACGACTCCAGACATTTGACATGCTAGATATCTGGCTGGCGTCACCAATGTGTCAGTGATGCGTGGCAGAGCCGTTTTGTTGTGTTGTTGTGTAGTTCACACTGCCAACTGCCAACCGATCGCTGATTTACCCCTGATCGCAGCCTGACAGTCACCGAGCTCACCGACCAGCAAATTTGGCTTCAAATCGTGTAGTGTGAGCTAGGCTTTAAGAACATTTATTCACACAGCTCCCTCTAGTGACACTAAAGGCTTCATAGAACTTTATTTCACATATTCTATAGACCTCCCCCAAAACTTGTCAACAGGCTGTGACATGTTCCTTGAGTTGACTGCCCGAATAGCTAGCTTTATCAGATATCCTGTTTAAATCTTGAGATCAGAATTTTAAAGGTGTGAGCATTTACTAGGTCAAGCAAAAATATTAAGTTGCAGCAGGGGCAGGGTAGTTCTCAGTGGTTTTGGAGCTTGACCCATGGTGGGAAATCATAGTCAGGATATCTATCATCTGCTGATGATTTGTTTTTTAACGTGCCCTCCATTCAGTATTTAATTTGCTGCCTTACCCTTTAGGGACTGATTGAAATATTTTATTTATACACCTTTCATCATTCATGCTATTTGTCATTCACACAGAGGAGGTTTAATATTTATATTTTCATCATATGATAGCTTGTTGGCCTTCCCATTGACACCCCAAATCCACTGGCCACTCTAGTGTTAAAATGGGGCAAAGTTTGTAAGTCCTGTTGTCTTTAACCTACATGACATTCTGAACATTTCTGCTTTGTGCTTGTATTCCGTGTTGGGCAAATTACTCAGAAATTGTAATAAGTTTTACTTATTACTCCTTAAAAAAGTAATACTTTAACTTTACTTATTACAGAGTATTAAAAGTAACTAGTTATGTTCAGTGGGGTGGGGTGGGGTAAATTTTTGGGGAAGCCAAGTGAGAGGGGATGTCCTTTTTGGAGGGCAATTATCTAATGCATTGTGCTATTACAGTGCAGGGTATAATTTTACACTAAACTGAATCATACTTTACAGATGAGCACTATCTGTTATCAATACACACAATGAAAGTTGCTTTACAGAGATGTACGCCCTCTCTCTCACTCACTCAGTCACTCTCTCTCACCCCAAATATCATACATAGCCCGCTGATTATGGTGCAGGTTAAGAATAAAAGAAGCATTCACAAGCTCAATCAGAAGACGACTGAATACATTTGCATAGTTGCGGTGGTGCATGTATCAAATAGGCCTACACACTTCTCAATGCTTTGCCAAATGTTCATAACACAACATCACTGAAGACTAACAACCTAATACCAGACAAACAGAGTATATGTCTGTCATGGTGGCGAAGTTATAGAATTTCCCACTAGCTTTTACGTCCTCCACAACAGTCAGTCGAAGTTTGGCGCTACTAGCTAGCCACTCTGTACGGATTTAGTTTTCTTCATTGAACGTCCAAAACCCCTTTTTTCTCTTCACACGCAGCTCCAGTTTTGGTGTTCTGTCAGATTTAATCTTAAATTGCTGCTGTCGTGGTAGTTTTAGTAAAAATATTCATTATAACTAATAAAGACTCCTTGAACCTTGAACCTTGAACCTTGAAACTCCAAATCTCCACCCTCCATAACTGCACCAGCTAAAGTTGCTAATAGCTCCCGTTATTTCATCTGAATGACGTAGATCGCATGCTGTGATTTGATTGGCGTGAAGCCAGACAGCGGCTGGCTTCCCTTGGCATAATCCTGACTAATCACGGTTAGGCAGTGGCATGACAGTGGCCCATCTGATTGGTTAATCATTTAATTTTTTTTCCACAAAGGGATGCCAACTCTGCCTGGCCTCCCCGCATAGTCAAACTGCACATCAGTCTATGTTGGTGCAATATAGTGTTTCACCACATTTAGAGGGGCGCTGTTTCACTTACTGTAAGAGAGTGAGAAAAGGGGAATAGATGACAGTTTATAAGATTTATCGAAACTAGAAACTAAAAATTTTTTTTATTGAAATGATAAATAGAGTCTGGTAAAAAACAAGGGGGAGGCTGGCTTCCCTTGGCTTTTGGGAGAAAACGCCACTGGTTACATTACTCATTACCTTACTATCTTACTTTAACTACCCCCTGCCCCACCCCTTCCTAAAAAAGTGACGGAAAACCTGTTCAGCAGCTCATTTTAGAATGGAATCCATTTTTCTGGAACAATAATCAACCTTAGGAGGCCTCTCAGACCAGATGATGCTGTACACCAGCGGTTCCCAAACCCCATCTTTACACGAGTCACAGCTACAGGGTTTCACTCAATGACACTCTTGAAAGTGACGGCTTTTAAATCAGACGCTCTCCCCTTACACAATCACTGCGCTTAAACATAGAATGTCACGATCCTGTCCTGTGTGCTGGGTGTTTGGGTTTTTGGTTTCTGGGTTTGTGTTTCTGCATGTTAGTCTTGTCGTC
>JAPMOB010227519.1:0-20114 GCA_029875015.1 Lepomis gibbosus
GTTGTAAACAAACAGCTGGCCGAGCGAGGTTGTAACTGGAACGCCGTCAACTCGGGTGTGACGTCATTCCCAGCTCCAACATCCGAGGTAAATGGAACGCAGCAACAGCTGCATCCATGTTAGCACGTCACGCTTCATGTGGTAATTTCACAGTAGGCAGACACACAGGTTCGAAGACTTGTTCTTGCCCCCTACAGTGTAATTCGGTTTACATCTGCACTAAAATATCAAGGTGAAAGTCATCATAGCTTGCGTAGTATAGATCCAGCTCCCAACCCAACTTTGAGAATAGATTAACGGCGATATTTTTTTTGTCGCCCGATAAGAGTCTCACGTTAACCCATCACTATCAAAAATACAAATGTATCAAAACTAAAAAGAAATTTGGCTCCAAACGAGCCCACTGAACAGCAGTGCGGTAGTCTACACATAGGCCTACAGTAGGATGGTAGAACTTGCCCCATGTATGTCAAGCTGTGTGTGTGACGAGGCTACACATTTCAGCTTATGAATGGTGTTTTGTGTTGTAAGTGTTGCACATTGTAATGCCTTGATAACAGGGGTAGAGGATTCCCACTCAGAGCACTGTGGCTCAAGGCCAGCCATTTTCACCATCATGATGGATGATAGCTTTCCGTCCAGAGCCCAAATAAATATCTCTAGTCCTTTCCTTAGTTTCAGGTAGCCAAAGCTAAGCCCAGTGGGGGACAGTAGTACTGTACTTAAGTGCACAAGGTATTTGTACTGAAATTGAGTATTTTTCCATGTCACTTTCTGCTACTTCACCATATCTCAATGGGAAATATTGTAGCAACTTTTTACTTTATCTGACAGCTTCAGTTAGCTACTAGTTGTTGTGGAAATTATATTCCTGGTGAGGGGTTGAGCAAGGAATTGAGATACAACCAACCGTTGTCTTTGAAGAATTAAAACACATATAGAGCTGGTCCAGAGACGTGCTGCCTAGGGCGGCATCGGGCGTCTGGCCCCAAGCAAAGGGATACATTATCATTTACACAGTCTAGGTTTCTGTGTTTTGGGGAACAGAGATCCTTGAATGAACATTCCATGATAAAACAAGAAGGGAAAACACCAAATAATCTCACAGCTCTGAACTAAACCCTAGTAAATGTGGACTAACATGACTAACATGAATATAGGAGAGGAAAGGTTAAAGTTAAAAGCACAATACATATCTATAATGTTAAAGACAATGGAAATAATAATGATAATATTAAAAGATCAAACATAAAAGATTAAATGTAAGAGGACACAATTTTCGGCCATAACACTAGTTACTTGAACACATTTCAATTTCTGATGAGCATAATGGCTCTGGCATTTAATAGGCTGTAGAGAAAGCTATGAACTTGGCACAAAAATGATCGTCCATTATTCGAGGGTGTTATCTCATAACTTACTTCTCAGAGTGAGAAATACAAGATGTGGCGTGTGATTGTGTGAACTGGCTGAAATGCCTGTGTCTCACGGTTAAGTGAGACTTGAGAGCCCTGTTACTTAGAACTACAGTGCTTTGAGCTAAATACTATTGTCAGCATGCTAACGGCTATGTGCCTAGCCATAACCTACTAAACACATAACTACTGTAAAACTTTGATTAATAGCCCGGGCTTTTATTTGCTACCCTTCTTATATTTGGGAGGCATCCATATGGAACAGGCCTTATTCCTGTTGCACAAAACTGAAATAGGCTACTATGAAACAGTTTATTTATTTCCAACATAATATTACTTTTATAAAAATTGTCCAGTAATATCAAAAACATGTCATATATTTGATCTAGCTCTGACAGACGGCTTATGCGCTTTTATTTTGAAGGCAGCAAGGTAACAAAAATAACAACAAGGTGCAGGATGAGAGAAGTGTGGCAGAAGTTAGCAGACAGACAGCGATGGACTTTACATGACAGGATTCACAACTTGGAATAGTTTTTATAAAAAGCTGTTTTGATTCTTTTGATTGGTGGACCCTTACAGAGTAAAGGAATGATAATCAAGGAAGGGACACATTCAGACTTAAGGAGCGCTGCAAAGTTAACGTTAGTCGCACATTTTTTCCTTTTCATTTCTTGTACCATTGCACTGGTAAATCTATAAGAATTAGACTTTGGTGCTTGTTGTTTCCGTTAAATGATCAGAACGACTGAATTGTAGAGAAGCTAACCGATCTAATGTGTAGCATGTGTAGCATGTCCATACTGACACACTGATCATAAGTTTAAACATTATTTGTATTAATGATCTAAACAGCTTAGAAGCAGCTAAAACAGGCGACCCGGCAGGGTTTAAAAGGTTTTATACATCCATATAGAACTAATATAAAAACCAGACCAGGCGTCTAATGGGGACCTGCGTTTATTTGCCAAAATGTGTTCCCACACCAGGCCAGTAAACGAGGCAGGCGGCTATTTGGGACTGGCTAGTAATTGATGTTTTATGGTATATCCAGCTTTCATCATTGTGGTTCAGAGTTCCTAAAGTGCTAAGCTAATGGTTTCACGTTCTTATTATGTAGCCCCTACATATCTTATTTAATCCATTTTTAGTGCTCTAATTGCTTTATTAAGATGGTACTAAACCTCAATAGCCAACACTGTTGAAGGTAATTTATCATGTGGGATTCTTTCATAGTTCTTTCTTAAAAGTTGAAACATGTTACTTGTGTTTTATGTGAATATTCCAAGTAAATAGGTCTCTACTGTGCATGACTATGAACATTTTAACACCTTCTCATTTCAACCACAGCCCCCATGAGATGTGACAACATCTTTCCTATTTCACATCCATATAAATGTTTACTTGACTAAAGATCTGTCAACACAGCACCACACAAGGCGTCCAGAGCCTTCCGTATTTGCACGGTATGGGTTGTTTTGTTTAAATGACAGTTTACTATCACACCCATGTGATGTGATTGGCAGTTTCTTTTTCCCCCAACTACACTGAATGAGAAAAAACTGTCAGGGCTTTGCCAGAACAAGTCTCCTGACACCTTATGTTTATCTCTTTCAGTGAATAACATCTTGTTACAACAGATAATCAAATTTGAATGTGGAGTGGTGATTAGCCAAAGTACATCTACATTTTTCATTGTAATACACACTAGCACACACAGACATACACGTTCACACTTGACTGTCCGAATGGCACTATAATCATGAAAGCAGTTTACATCAATCTTGTGTACTATTTGCTCTAGACAGCCATATTTAAATCTAATGAGCTTCCCTGAGACAGAGCTCCTGGCTTCAGTGAGGTTGTGCAGGATGTGTTGAACGTAATCCTCTCTCACACAGATCACTGACTTACAGTGATCAGCTAATAACTCTGCCAACTCTCTCATTAACCGCGCCCTCAGTAACTCTGGTCTGGCGCTTATGAGCTCCAAACGCAGCACAGACCTGACACGCACACGCTCATGCGCACTCACACGAGTGCATGCACTAGATGAAAGCAGTGAGTTGTACTTTCAAATTCAGGCTCACATCAACTCACAAAACAAATACCCACATTTGTAGTACTACACCCATAACTTTTATCAATTCCCTAACCCAGTGGATCTGAAACTGGGGGTCGTAGAGCCACCTTTGGGGGGGTCGTGGATGTTGAGCAGACCTAAAGTTGCATGAACATGGTTTCATAACCATACAAAAGTGCTCTGACGCTAACAAGGCTATTTTGCTGGCCTGAATCTGACTTTTTCTGGCTTCTGAAGGGGTGTGTGAAAGTTTGAGAACCACCAAACCCCTAATTTTAACTCTCACCATTTAATAAGTTGAACTGTACCCCAATGCCTCATTCTAAGGTCTATACCTAAAACTGAACATAATGACTACAGTTTGAAAACATGCTCACAATGACCTTGCTAACATGCTCATATTTTACAGGCGTCATCATCTAGGATTAGCATACTTAAGTTTCCTTATTAGCATGAACAAAACACAGCTGAGTTATAGTTTTGGTATATAAGCAAAAGTATTGGGTAAAGTGAAATCTCGAGGTGATGATGCAAAATTAAAAGTCAATGGATCACTAAGTAATCACAATTTATCTGTCCCAAATATCATGCCAGTATTTCCAATCATTTTCAATACATTTCATTCAAAAACAATAAGTGTCAAACTCATGTTGGTCAGGCATCATTGGATAATTGGAATACATCATCTGGGAACCATGAACCACGAACCATGATATCCATATGATAGTTTCATAGAGACAGAAATGTTTTAGTCTGGTGAAAGTGGTGGACCAACAGACAAAGAGACCGACACTGACATTCAAGCTGCCACTTTGCTTGCAGTTAAAAACTTCATGAGGATACTGTAGTTGCGGTTTAATCAGGACTGATTGGCAGCACAAGCAACCCCACAACTCCTCACTTTTTGCTTAAATATTTCAAAACTGATTGGTGAATGGAAGTATATATCATCTTTTCCTTACTGAGCCCCGCCCACGTCAAACCAGTGAGAAAAGCAAGGACAAACACAGAAACATTTCATGTGAATTAAAATGTGTTCTTGACAGATCCCATTGCTCGTTTGAAGCTGACTGAAAAAAAAGGTTTTCAGGTCCTTTATCATTCTTTTTTATTCTTCTTTATTGTTATTTTGCCAACACAGTTTTCAATCAAGTGTACAGATAGCAGCACCTTCTCCAAATATGGCAAATATAAGCCACTAATTGTGAAATAGAGCAGCATCTTGCGAGTACTTTAGCTTCAGTTTTGTGCATTCCTGTCACCTTCAAATCCTTCACTGCCAATGTATTGACATTACCAAGTCTGCAAATATACAAACACAAGTCGTTGGCATTCATATCTAAGCCGTGAGCCAGCATAAACTAAAGGCTGGTTTTATAAACTTGTGTGAGGAAAATCTGAGAAAAGCCTTGTCCAAATTCCAATCGCATGCACATACACACAAATACACATACATATTTGCACAGTGGGCCCCTAGATGGCACAGTGAACCAGAAGACTAACCTTTAACTGGAGATTCTGGGTTTAAGACCTTGTTTTGGTAAGCTGATGAGTGTCCTTGAGCAAGGCTCCACATCCCCCCAGCTGTATGCAGCCAGTCCTTTAGCCAGCGCTAGCGGGCTTGTGGGGTGGATACACTTCATTGATTTATCATGCATTTACATTGAATAATTTCACAGTGGAGGATACACAGAAATGTTCAAATGTGTCCTGTTGATGCTTTTCAAACCTCTGTCATGAATTATACAGTAGGTAGTGGGAAAGCTGCCGGAACTGTTCAAATTTAAATGAATTACATTGATGGCAACCAAGTAAACCCAGGGCAACGTGGGAATGTTATTGATTTATGAGTGTGTTTTTATTTTGTGTGCCCATTTATGTTTTCACACTGAGGCAGTGATTGCCAATTACAAGTTGACTCTCATAGTGCCTAATTGAAATTGAAAGTCCAGTGCTTCATTTTAAGACTGTGACGATTTTCTTGTTGTTCACCTCTGTGGGTGTGAGCCCAGAGAATATAACCTTGTAAATGCCCTAATGATATAATCTGTGAGCATAATGAACTAATGTGTCAAGTGTATGTGTCTGCTATCTGCCAATCTCATTTCATCAAGTGAAGTGTTTGGTAGGTGGGTATGTTGGTAATCCTTATAGCAATTTTAATAGCTCCCATTATTCCCCTGTTCCACTGCTTTTCACAGTAATTCAAAACCTGCTGACAGCAGCAGCCAGCTGCCAAGAAGCAACTGGCGGACTCATTATTTCACAATCAGGAGTCTTTTATTTACCTCCATCGCCACTTGCAGTCTCCATGGGAGCTAATGGAGATTTTTTTAAAATAAGACAAGGGGAGTATGGGTCCGTCCAGCAATGAATTTTATGCCCATTGGTTAACATATGCATATGACACATCCTGCATAGGTTGCGAGTTGTACGTTCATCTTTTACCTCATGAAAAGTTAAGGTAAAAGCTCAAAAATGCTCTGTGCTGTGTTTGGCATTTTGGAGCTGCAAAAACTGATTCAGTGGGAGTTCAGGGCTCTGTTGTGAAATACGGCCTTTACAATAACTGTAGTTATTTTTGTTATTGCCTGGGCCTCAAAAATAACTCCTTTCACACAAACAGACATACACACATTCACAAACTCAGAGTTCTGTGTGTGTGTGTGTGTGTCCAGTGGATTGTAGGACAGACAGGTAGACCAGCCAATCATTTAATTCAACCCATTGGCTGGGCGTATTACAGGCCTGCGACAGTCACAGACACCAAATTTTTGTTGGGATGTAAAGAGAATTTCAACAACAATTTTTAAAAAAAATGCTTCTAAAATACATTACCTACTCTAGCTTTTAAGTCACTAGAATTGTTGTGTGATTAATAAAGTGTATTTCCATTAGTCTGATGGTATATATTTTTGTTTTTAAAAACTTGGACAGTACAGGTGCAGTCTGTGTGTTGCTGTCATTGTCAGGTACTTTTCACAATTGCAGGTGATTGACAAGGTGTGGTTACTGTGCAACCTCAGAGAGTGTCAGCTTAGTTGAAGGTTTTATTTTTGCAAGAAAAGCAGAAATCAGTGGAGCAAAACTAAGATGCCCCTTCGGTCTCATCAGGGCTCTGTGTCACTACATGCTTGCCTTAATCTAAAATGGTAAGGGGAACTTATTTCAGAATGTTTCTACCCTGGTGCAGTAGCAATGTTCTGGAGAAAAACATACTTTTGATACATTTCTAGCTATTATCTGTCTAAATTAGAAATCTTTGGAAATGATTTGTACACTGTTTCAGAGTAGATGAATGTGTCAACAAGAAATATCTAATATTATGGGGTATGAATGCTGAAGCAGCTAGCATGAAATAGTAAACATTCAATTAAAAAACATCTAAGAAAAAATCAAATGCACTTGAATTTGGATTCCAACTTTCAATCTAGCTTTGTAATCTATCTTCTAAATATATATTATTGCATCACTTCAAATACTAAACATTTTGCATGCTGACTTTGACTGAATCTTAATCTCCTTGCATGTTACAAATTTAAAATGTTTTATTTCTGAAACACCTTGTTCACCCATGCGATTTCATTATAGCAACATTACTCGCTTTACTCACACAGTATAGTCAGAATGTGTTACACTTCACATTTATTATAGGCACAATTAGCAATCTAGTTTCCTTTAACAAACCAGTCCTGGAAGAATAAAAGATGTCGTCTTTGCTGAATAATACACAACCTAAAAATTCCATAAAATTCTGGCAAGAAAAATGGGTCCTTGTAACATTTAATTATTGGAAATTGCTGAGTAGAAAAGTTTTGTAATAATAGCCCTTGAGAGGAATACATAAGCATTTATCCTGTAAGGGAGAAGGCCTGTGGTTGTTTGCTTTGTAATTAAGGATGCCACAGCTCCTGCAGCTACTCAGCTCTCTCCTCCTCCTCCTCCTCCTCCTCCTCTTGTCGGCAGCAGTGCTCAGTGTAATCTCTGGACCTAATAAACACATGCACACATTCAGATTCATACGTGTGCACACACACTCTCCGACACACATATTCCATGTGAAATCCCTTTAGCTGGAAGAGCATGCCGTCTTAGCGGTGCAGGCCTTCACCACGCGCTGCAGCAGCTATATATAGAAGTCATCATAGTCGGCTTTCAGGCCCCCTCATCTATTTTCCCTCTCTTCTTCTTTTCTGTATTAACCGCACCAGTGGTTTTCTTTTCCTAAAGTGCTTTCTAGCCGGACAGCCCATCCTCACTGCTGTCCTTGAAAAGGTTACGCACATGTTTCATTCTTCTCCATTTTGTCTGTCTCCTGCAGAGGGAAAGGGGGGAGAGAGGCGGCGAAAGAGATGAAGGGAGAGAGAGACAGTCCCTCCTGATTGAGAATGATTAAAAGCAGCGGGTTGTCACACCCTGCTGGTACTGATGACACGACAAAATTACAGCGTGTTAAAGACAGTGGGAGGAGGAGGTGGAAGGAGGGAGCAGGAAGGAGAAAACACAGGGAAAGAAATTGCAATCCAAAACCTGTTTCGACAAATTGATGTTGAGTAGAGCCTGAAATCCCTCGCGTCTTGCTGCCCCCCCCTCCCCCCATCAGATGCCTCATTATACACCGAATGACCTCATTATTTCCTACAGAAACAGGCGTTTCCCTGGACGACCCCCAGCCTTGATATGTAGGGCCCCTAGGATCCCATTAAAATGACGCTCTGTTTGAAGACCACTCCGAGGCCGACACTGCTTCACTTGATTCACGGCTGTTAATGTACCAACTGGTGTAGTGCAGTAGCTCTTAGCTGCTTGTGGTGATGTTGTTAAAGTTAATGTTTTATTATGGGGTCTCTGATTAGCCATCTGGACTGCATGATAGCGCAGAAATTAGTATAGCTACAGCAGTGCCACTTTCTATGCCTATCAACAGCTCTGGGTGTAGAAAATAATTTGCTTCTTTTTCCATCCTTTTTTCCACCTTAACAAGTGAGAAGGTGGGAAATGTATCACTTTAATGCAGGTGTACAGATCTAAGACAATTTAAGTCACTTTGCAATTTAAATAGCGAGGCAAGAAAATGTTTCCCTGCAGGTGTTTCGGAGATGAAAACATGGGAACAGCAAGCAAATTAGAACCGTTTTAGATTTGTTGAAGGTGAAAACCAGAAGTTACTTAAAATAGCTGTTCAAAAGGAAGTGATGACTCTGATGTGTTGCAAAAGAGCTCTGTGCCTTCCAATGATTAGAAACTGTTGAATAATTGTGAGAATCGATGCCAAGTTCTCTAATTTAAGTGACAAAACAAATTGTTTGTTATTGGCCTCTTGCAGTCTACTGCGCCAACTGAACGTAGGTTTGATATTGAGTTTGTGTGTAAGTCAACTGCTACATTTAAATTAGTTTCACATTTACTCACCACAGTTCTTTCATCTCTACTTATGCTGTTGGTTACTTTTTCTCTTATCTGGTGGGTGTGTCAATGGTGTTACCCAATAAGCAGTGACTTTTAAACACAGCTGTATTATAAAGGTCAGTAAGGTGCAGCGACATTGCGCACACAACAAAAATCTAAATCAAATCAATATTTGGTGTAACCACCCTTTGATTTCAAAAAGGCATCAGTCAGTCTATTTACCTTGTTTTTGAAGGAACTCGGCTGGTAGGTTGGCCCAGACACCTTGGAGAACTACCCCTTCTGTGGATTTAGGCAACCTCAGTTGCTTCCCTCTCTTTGCATTTCAACTTACAATTTCTTTTATTACAAGCTATGATCTATTTTGTTTTACTTCGTTATCTAATCAAAGAGTCTAAACACACCATCTAGACTACAGCAAGTGAGGACAGAATTAAGCTATTTAAGCTATCATAGCATACAGCTAATACATAATACCAGGACATAAACAGGTTAAAATTCTCAAAATGATTGTCCTTTGGCAATCAGGGGCCTACACTAATGAAACTGTGCGTCACAGTTGCCACAGTTGGTGTGATAATATTACAAACCCTCCATTCCTTCACAAGAAACAACTCCTGCTAGCCCAGGGCTCCTTACCCTGTATCCAAATCAGCATGTCAAATCAAAACTTCAGTTCCACTTGATGGAAACTGTGGAGAATAACCTAAGGTACATGTACCACAGGCTATTCTCCACAAAACCAGAGCTCATGAGATGTTCTTCACAAGAAGATCATATCAGGTTTTCCTAGCCACGGTCAGGTCAAGCAAGTTGTAATTTACTAAACTGGCTTAGTTTGTCAGTGTTGGCTCTCACCCTTTGTTATTCATGCTCTGGGAGTTCTTGCTGGCATGTCGTAAATTGAGAAATTCAACATTCAACATCATTCAGTATTTCCGTTACAGTCCTGCAAAGGTCACGGGTCAGCCAAGGTTCCTGGGGAAAAGTTTATCAGTGCTCTGGACAGAATTCTTACATTCTTCATCATCACATCTTCACCATCTTTATCATGCATGTGTGATGTTTTTTGTTGTTGAAAACAGCAGCATGCTTTGGCCAAAAATTATGCTAATTATATCGGCAAAAACTGGACTGTAAAAATAAACAGAAAACTAAAACATGCTGTGGGAATTGCAGAGCTGTGGGATAATTCTTTATGGGTTCATCACTAAACACCCCCTTCACATATCAATGGCATATCAATCAGAAAGCCATGCTTGTTTTTGTTTTTCTGTGAAATGTATATGGTCATTGGCATATTAGTGATCACTAGAAACACAAGTTTTTTTCCCCCAGTAAGATTCTTCAGTCTCTAAACTAACACAGAAGTCAAAAGCTGCTGTCTTTTTTATCACCATCCTGTGATTCATATTGTCATTGCTCAAACAATTTTCAAATCCCTATTAAGGAACACTGGCGGTAACTCCTGCCTGATCGCCAGTAGGATTATTACATAAAGCCCATGGGAGGAATGGGTGCCATGTCTACTTTTGTATCCTGCCACTGCTACCCGTTCCATGTTAACATTTAAATTGCTACCCTGCTGCAGGCCCAGAGTTGAGAAGAAATGTCATTGTATGATGACAAACAAACAATGCCTCTACCCTATCTTGATTCCTCTCTTTATTGGACGGAAAAGCAGAAAGGTCCATTTGCATTTTAGAGAAACGTGGGCTAGAAAACCTCAGGCATGCACAAAGAACTGCCGGTGTGACGCTTGTAAATGTGACATCGTGCCACAAATAAAAGTCAGTCCCTCAAAGGCTACACGCTTTTCGCTCTTGCTCTCCGTGAACAGTCTCTCGTATGCACACACACAAGCCCAGCGGCCATGCGCTGTTTGAGCAGCATGTACCCATCAAATCCTACCTCCCCTCCCATCCCCTCAACTTCTCTCTCTGAGCGTATATCACAGGGCTGACAGACAGCGCTGGGGCCGAATCGCTCCCTCAGCTGTGGAGGTCTGCTCTAGTGAGTAATACTGATCTGTGTGGCGTCAGCCTCTGTTGGCTTCGCGTACACAGAGCCTCGTAGAAAGCAGTTTTACTTCAAAGGTCGAGAAACAATTTATTTTCTGCCATTTGTAACACCAAAGGTAGCACATTATTAAGCTCACTGACCCTATGGTACACATCTCTGAAACTCTTTCACATAAGTACACAAGATTTGTTTTTCGAGGTTTAAATCTAAAACCACACAGCAGACATTGAAGCTGCCATGGATGGATGCTGCATCTTAAATTGCCTTCGCAGGGCCTTTTGGCTGTCTGTAGACAAATCAAGCAGACTTACCATTACAGTAAGATAATGTAAGCAATGTCTCATGTAGCTTCATTGCAGGTAACTACCATTTTAGGGCTATAATAAGTGCAAGCCTCTTACTTCAATTCGATTTGTTTCACAATGCAACAGTGATCAGAAGTATAACTGCAAGGCATTAGGGGGAAAGCTAATTCAGGAATGTTTATTAGCTTTGTGATTGTACCTTTATGAGATTCCAACAGCACACATAACTAGACTGCTGCAGCCTCTATGCTCCACCCAGGACTCGGCCTAAATGAGTGCTTTCTGAATTGCAGCGATTCATTTAACATGCAGTGGAAGATAATATTTAATCTGTAAAAGAAAAGATGTTAATCTGTTATTTATGTTGATGACTGGCAGTCCCAGCTGGATCTGCTTTGCTATTCATAGAGTCTCCTCACCTCGGCCCGTTCCACAGGCCATTAAGGGTGTGATTTACATGCACAAACCATTTCTGTGCTCAGACACAGCTTGTCTGTGTGTTTGTGGGTGCATGCATGTTGATATGTTTGAGAGAGAGAGGTTGTGCGCATGACCTCATAGTGCTGTATGTGTGTAGTGTAGAGATGGCTTTCAGGACTGATGTTTTTTTCACCTGAACCTCTGTTTTCCAGCTCCATTGTTGATCTAAGATTTTATTGGTGAACAGTGGAATGAAAGGTATCAATAATCACTCTATAATGCACAACACCAGAAACGTAAAATCTAACAGTATGTTAGGATGCTACAGCTCAAGACCTTGCACTGTAAGTCTGGCAGAGGTTTCTCTGTACAATAATGTAGAAAGCTTTATTGAATTGTCCTGCACAATTTCCCATATAGCAGCTTAACTATGCAAGAAATCCGTGACTACACATCCTACAGCATCACCAGACTCCTTTATCTTGGGAAGGTTCACACATGTAAGTAGGTCATATATGGATGGATATCATACATAACAATGATGCAATGTGTTTCCAGCTTTACTGTGGTTCTTCCCACTGGGCCATGACTGAATATTACCAGGTATTTCACCAGGTACTGAGCCTGCAAGAATGTTTTGCTTGGAAATTTGAGAAAAAATAGCCTGAACATTTACAGGTTAAATTGCATGTGGGAAAGAAGCTTGTGTTTCCCAGCTGAGAGGCTTACTGTGTATGGATTCCAACCTGATACTAGCTGTTCTCTCAATATAAGATGACCAGTATGAGTTGAAGAGAACGATTTTTCAATTACGCCTGCAGCTAAGCTAAACTAAGCACGGGAAACAAAAAATCAGTTCACACATCATACATTCACTTTTATTTTGCCTTAATATATTTTCCATATCACATTTCCAATTTTCCAGTTTTCATGCACAAGTGTTGCTACAGCACTATGCAGTTCAGCATATGGAATAACTGTATCTACAATGTTGTAATTTTATGAAGAAAGTTAGCTAGGTAGCTAGCTGTGTTTCGGTGATAACTAAATGCACTTAATTTTATTTTTAACTAACAATATTATTTAGGGATGTATTCAGTTATATTTTAGACTTGTCTGATAACCTTTTGCTACATTTTGTCAATATAAATATAAATAAACCGAAATGAACAGTTTTGTTGACTTGCTGCACTGCTTCAACACGCTTTCTGTGTATTCAGCCAAATGAATAGTAACATGAACCTCACTTTGTATGTGCTGACTGTTGTAGTGTTCTCATTACCTTACACTAATCCGAGTGTGAAAAAACCCGGCTGCCCTTGTTGACTTCAATAAACTTAATGTATGCTGATGAATCACCTTAAATTACAATGCTACAACTGTACACCAAACCACACTCAGCCATGTACACACATCCATTAAGTGGTGTGTCGGATATCCAGCTGTGAAATCAACCGCTGAATATGGAGTGCTTCCGTTCAGGGAAAGAGAGAGCCATTGATCGCTGTCTCCCGACATAAAAGAGAGTATTGATGCCATACCCTGCAAGGATTGGTATTAGACGTGCAGATGGAGAGGGATGGCACACCGTGCAGGAATCTGACCCTGGTGACCCCCCCACATACTTTTTCCTCCATTGGTGAGCGCTGGTTTCTCTTGTGTCAAACTTCACCACTTTGAGTGCCCTGGGTTGGCCTTTACTCAGTTCTTCCAACAAATTCTGCAACATGGGGAAGATGTTAGCCATCTCCCCCAGCATGTCCACCACAAAAACATGATTCTTTCTTAGTACTGTACTCCACTTCTTTCTCTGTCTGCTAAGGCCAAGAAACCTGAACTGAGGGAACCAAGTTAGTGATAATGAGCAGTATGATAATGGCCATGCTACACTCTGACCCATCGCTGCTTATTCAAATTCACTGTGATGATGGGATTGAATTTCTTCCAGCCTGGCCGCTGAAAATACCCACGGCTATTAACACAGCCTTATCCTGTGGAGACCCATGAGAAAAATGACCTATTTGAGTCAAAAGTAATAGCTTCAAAAGAACTGCAGTATCAAATTATTATGCTATAAGATGAAAATATTTTATCCATAAGACACCATCACTGACAAGCTGGAGAATTCTTAAAAGGATATACTTTCATTTTCAAACTAGTGAATCCAAATCTATGTTTAATACACCTGCAATGTGGGCCTTACTTCCTATAAATTGAATTTATTAGTGTGTCATGAGAAAAAATGACTTGCTAAATATTGTGCCCACAAGCAAAGGATGTGACTCGGGTTTCATGTTACATGTCCCCAGTGGAGCATTGGCTTATAAAGTGCTCTGCCATAAAATGTCTGCTGTTATGCCGCTCTGGCAGCCTCCAGGCAAAAACTGTAGAGGTAGTTTGATCTCCTCAGACATAATTTTTTCCTGTCTAAGACATGAAAACGTCCTTGTAAATATGCACTTTAATCAGCATGAATCATCTATGTAGTTTTTGTCTTAGCGTTGCTGGTTTCTGTAATGCATTTCCTTTTTTAAATTCCTGTATTAGATTTGCAAGCGAGATGTTCTCTTCAACAGTATGTCCAGCCTTCAATTACCACCGTAACACGTTTTATAAAATACTCTGACAGTTTCAAGCAGACAAGCTGCGATAACAGGAGAAGTACCACCTTTTTGAAACACTTTATTCATCAGCAATAGCACTGTATTTCTTGACAATTTCCAACATACAGGCGTCTACAGCAAACAGTCAAAAACACTTCTGTTACTTCCCATGGAGTGGGTGCTAGATATCTGTCTGTCTGCCTGCCTGCCTGCCTGTGTGAACACACATCAAAGCCTCCTGTCAAAAACTTCTGATGGAGTTGGAACAGTGACATATTTCAGAGCTATAATCAGTCACAAAATGACAGAGAAATTACCACCTTCCCTCAAGAGCAATCAGTCAGTTCCAATGCCAATCAGCTCATCTGATGCTCACACAAATAGACAAGTCAAAAAACCTACTCTGCTGTAACACAACAGTTTTTAGGTGTTTGGAGCTCTGAGGAAAAACTGGGGAAGTTTAGAACTCCAGAGAAATGAAGTCCTTCAGCAAACATCTGTGCTTGTCTCATTAAAATATGTATTTTATTCTCAAATACAATCCACACACTCATCAGTAGCGTTATTAACTTCTTCAGTTTGCATCCATATCATTTGTTGAGTAACTTTAAGTGTACATGATTGCAGACACATCTTTGGCAGTTTATCTTGCTGTGCGCAGCAGGCGAATGCTTCTGGTCAGTGTTAAATGATCATCTTCCAGTTAGATGGTTGAACCGAGGTCTGCCGTGCAACCAAGATGCCCGGAGTGATGGGGCTCCTTTTGAGCAGAAAGATAAGATGGCCTCCTACTGGTCTGCTATCGCTGGGGGAGCACAGCAGGGGTGTGAGCAGTTGAAGGTGGAGGTGTAGGGATGGATACTGGAGGAGTGGGGAGCGTATTGGTGGGGGATGTTTTCTGTCCTTTCCTCTGTAATCTGACCAAAGCAACGAGAGAGAATGGAGCGGTGAGGCGGGGTGGGTAGTTGTAAAGTGAATGTGTCACACTGGCAGGCCCTTGGGAAGACCCTGTAAACACTGCTCAGTCACAGCTCTGATTACACAAGCAGAGAGAGCGAGGGATGGAAACACTGGGAGGAGGAGGGTGTGACAACAAGGGAGAAGGAGGGATGAAAACAAGAGGACAGAAAAGGACATGGAAAGGAGAAGAGGGAGGGAGAGAGGCTAAGTGGAGGAAACATGATCTAGAGATGGCTGATGAAAGAGTAGAGAAAGGAGGAAGAAATAGACTCACAAACAAGAAGTGTGTGTGGGGGGGCACTTATAGCCCAGATTGTTGTTGTTTTTTCCCACAGACTGAAGTTCTTGTTTCTATAGGAAATCATCCACTCAACAAGCCTTGTGCTGCAGTGTATAACTCCATCAGAAAGTCAAGACATGGATTTGTCTTCTAGAGTCAATACAGCAACTACACTGAACTCTATTCCATTCCATTTGCATTGCGTCAATGCCAGGCTGCGTGCTCCCCTCTGAGCTATTGATCTATGTAGGCTTTGCAAAATGAGGATTTTGAATGGAGGAGGAGAAATATTTGATGTAATTTTCATTTAAGAAATGACACCTAACTATATGGTACGAGCAGGAACACTGATATTACAACTGCTTTCTGTAGCTACTAGTATTAGTCAGTGCTCTTTGACACAAAGCTATGCCATTAGAATAACTAATTTTTTTGTTTTATAGATTATTACAGACATTGATATACACAAAGAAAAATCAACCAATAAAGGGAGGAGAAACAAATTGGGCCAATCTGAAACACTCAGCCTGTCGGAGTAAAGCCAAAGAGACAGGGAAAGGGAGACTAATGAGAGTCAGTGTTCGTCTGTCTTTGGGCTCAAGGTTGTTTCTGGTCCTGATAGCCATCTGCATTCAGTGACGTGGGCCAGATGGATTAGTTTAATATTGAATTAGAGCTGTCTTTTTAGAATGCCTCCCCGTGTTCACAGTTAGCTTGTATAAAGTCTTGTGTCATTCATCTGGACTGGCCTTCCACTTGCCTTCTTCCAGGCAAAAATCTGAAAGACAAGGAGAGTGGAGAGACATGTTAGGTATGAGCAGAGTGAGATTGTATTCTTTTCATTCTATATACTGTAATACACTGATTTATGGAAGTCCACTGCTGCCATATGAAAATTAAATCATCATGATAAAGTTAACTTTAAAAAAAAACAAGTCAGTGCAGTGGAATGGTATCCTCTGATTGGTGCATTTCGGCCAGTCAGATGGTGGTATATCCCATCCAGTGGGTTTGATGGTTGACTCTCTTCACAAAAGAGGCCTAAGAGAATCCTGCCATCATGAAAATGACCATAAAAAAGCCATCTCCATTTCTTTTTATTATCTCCGCTAGGCGCAAGCCTAGAGGGGATCATGCGTTTGGTTGTGTGTGTGTGTGTGTGTGTGTGTGTGTGTGTGTGTGTGTGTGTGTGTGTGCAGCTAATCTTGCATACTACTGGAGCATCAGCATAATATTTTGGTGCACATTTATGACTGTATGTTCAAGGAACTTTCGTGGTTGAATGGAAAAACAATTTTTGAAAACTATTTTAATGACTACTCTGTTTTATACCACCATTGACTGCTGACTCCTCACTCCTCTTAATCAGCCAATACGGTCACAGAATATAACATTTTTACGACAAGGCTAAAAATAAGGCTTACCTAGTCTGTTGTAATGGCTCAAAAACTGACATCCATAGAAATGTTTTGCCTCATCTTGAACTAGAGCATCTTTAGATTAATTCCATGCCCGATGTTATGATCCACTTCAGTTAGGTACGATACAAGATGAATATAAATCCCTGTTTTTGTTTGCTGCAATCTTTAGCCAGTGTAGGTCAAAATGTAAATGCTAAACTTTACATTTAATTATTTCATATGCGTTTGTGTAGGTTCACTGTGTATACATACATATACATCTTAAAGTCATAAAGTCTTAGGCTGGTGTGGAAAAATGCTGTAAAGTAAGAATACTTTCAAAAATAGACATGTTAAAGGTTCAGTGTGTAAGATTTAGTGCCATCTAGTGGTGAGGGTTGTGAATAGCAACCCTCTATCCAGTCTACCACTGCCCCTAACCTGTCAAAGAGCGTAGGACAGCTAGTGTCAAGTCAAACTAGAATTGAAATATAGCGGGTCTTAGGGGAAGACAAAATAAAAAAAAATTAAATAAAGTAATAAGGGGCCACTGACGGATTGACAATGTTGAAGACTACATGGAGCGTTTAAAAAGATGGCATCGTCAGTTTCTGGAAGAGCGGAAGAGCAAGACTGTTAAAGAAAAAAGCTGCAACGGCGGTGTGATCGGCGGTAAGACTGTGCAGGTCTGAGATGTCTACAAAGTCTGAAGAGGCAGCTGGTAAGATGCTAAACTGTAGAGTAATGTGACGAACGTTCTACCGGAGATTACTGCTGCTGTCAAACCAGTTTGGAGTTGTGTTGGATAGTTGGCTTGGTCTGTCATGTCGGTGTTAAATGTTAGTTGGTTGTATTTGTGATTCTGATCTTTAAGTAGGAGCACGGGTGCGGTGATAAAAAGAAACTGAGTGGAATTTGTTAATTACAATGATTTTTAGTGAGGTTAACGAGCATGGTGCAACGATAACAGATGAATCAGTTGATAGTTGTTTGTGGGCTCTTTTCTGCGGCTTATTATGGACTTGAGGGATAAATGGCTTGCGAAAAGGATTACATGGTCTAATATTACTGAATATGACTGAGATTCTATGTTGTGAAGGATGCTATATGCTGTTGCTTAATGAACTGAATGTATTGATGTATGTGTGTAGTTGATCTGAGGTTGCTTAATGTACTTTAAGGTGAAATAAATATGTATTTCTTTTTTGGGTTTATATAAAGGTTTATCAACTAATGGCTAATGGCATATGACTGACGAGTAATTGCACTGATGGGAACTCAAGATAAAAAATTAAGTGAATCTGCAAGAATAAAAAGGGGAAAACGAGCTGTTCAGTCATTGAGTGGAATCTAGTTCAAAAATATTCAAGTAGACATATTCTCTTTCTAGTGGGGAAACTGCACATATCTAGAAGAATAACTTGACAGCTAGGGTGGCTGAAACAAAATGTGTCTATTCTGAGACAGCAGATAGTAGCCAGTCAAGAAATGAGCTTATTTAAGGTGTATTTATTAAGAAATTATATTTACTTAATAATTGAGTAAAACCATATGTTATTGTGACTTGGCCACTGACAGACAACATGGAAAATGCAAGCCTTCAAGTGTGCAACATTGTCACTGTTTCTGCATCACAGTCCATAATATCATAATATACGCCGTCAATAATATCTGGCCCGCTGCCAGATTACGGTGATTTGAAAGCTGCAAAAAATGTAAATAAATAAATACTTTGATAGCGGTGCTTTAATAGATATCAGTCATGGCAGCAACAGACTCACATAATCACTTGTTCTTTAGTGGTTTTGCCAACAAAATAAAAGTACAAGAAGTTTGTTTACTGTAATGCAGTCTTGGAGCTTTTACTTTTAAAAATTCTGAATGACATTAAAAGAGCCTGCTTGACCTCTGCAACAGCCGTCAGAAAATGTGATTCCCCTAAATGTCCTCTACCACAGAAAACAGTGCAGCATGTGCCGTGATCTGAGAAACATTCGCTGCAGAATCCATTTGTTGAAGAGAGAACGTCTCAAAGTGGGATTGAACATTCAACCCTTAGGTTTCAAGTCCTGTGCTTTAACAACTGAACTTACTAAACAGCATGTCAATGCAAGTAATTATTATGGGTTATATTCTCATCCATAGTCTAATGGTTGAAAATATTGCTCTGATGCAAAATCCCTGCAATATATTATCACTACTTCTTCTTCTTCTAACGTACGTATTCAACATGGTGATAAGTGTCTGCGCTGCCTGAATTCTACCAGAAGTAGAAGAAGAACAACTTTGTGATGAAACGCGCTCTGTAGCGCTGTTTGTCCATTTTCAGCTACCGTAGAAACATGACGATGCAAGGTGGCGACGTCAAAATGTCATGCCGATAAAGCTCCGATAAACTGAATTGAATTGAACTAAGGCAGAGGGTGAAAGAGCACTTCAAGAATCATAAATTGGCCCCAGCCTTTTTTATTTATTTATTAAAAACAAACAACAAAGAAATAAATTGGGCCTGTCTGTCCTCAGAAACAGACTGCCATACATCTGTCAATCAAAAGAACAAGTGAAAAGCACTAAAATAGAAAGTGTAAAAATAAAAATATGGATTTAAAGAGTTAGAGAGGGCTGGACATCAACATTTTCCTTATACACTCTCTCTGTCTCTCAAATTCAAATTCAAATTTATTTTACTTACATGACCTTAGTTAAGTGCAGTGTTACCAAAGCAACAGGCTATTATTTGACCACAGTATAATTACAATATACATGAAAAAATACAGCAAACAATACCTGGTTGTGGCCAAGCCCTGTTAACGTCCAAGCATCCTTATGGATTGGCAAAGAATAGTAAAAGCCTTAGCACTAATTATGCTGATTTAGATATTATCAAAATACTGGCCACTGCAGCAGATTTATTGAGTTTGAAGAAGCAGCTGCGTTGTGACTCAAATGAAAAATGATTTTGATAATGAATTTGATGCAGATGACAGATGTTTGAGATAAACATCAGATAATAAATTTGTTAAATCAAAACATAGATAACCTAGGTCTCTCTCTACATCTGCAAGCATTCCTCTTACAGTCATCTCACTTCAACCTTAACCACTGACACACACACAAACACATGCACGCACACGCACGCACGCGCGCGCGCGCGCACACACACACACACACACACACACACACACACACACACACACACACACACACACACACACAC
>JAPMOB010227521.1:320-12443 GCA_029875015.1 Lepomis gibbosus
AATAAAAACGAGAACGATTCCAATAGGGTTCCTGCACCGCTGGTACAGGCAACCGCGATGCTTTGCATTCGCGGTTCCCAGCCCCACTCGGGCTTGGACCCCTAACTAGAAGAAAATGTGTTTATGGCGTAAGCCAAACAGACACAGGCAGCAGCTGTGTCGCGGTTTTGTCTGGAGTCAACTCACACTGAAGTGTTTTAGCAGCGGAGCGTTTAGCCTACAGGTTGTTAATGGGTTGTTAATTTGTCATTTTGTGTTCTTCAACTACGGATAACAGCTCTTTGTGAGACCATTCCGCTCCGCTCTCTTCAGGCTAATGTTACATATCCACATAGAGCATTTTAGAATAAGAGCGTTTTGTCTGTTTTGCTGAGTTGTTCAGATTTTACTTATTTGTTTGTCCTTGATTTTTGTGCTTCTACCATGGTTAAGTAGCTACGTAGTTAAATTGTTTCTTTTTGTCTGTTTTTACTGTGCTTGATGGGGAGTCTGCAAAGGGTGTTTTATTGGGAAAATTGACCGGAGTGCCTCTATGCCGATCTGTGTTTGACTTCCTGCCTGGTTCATCTGCTCTGTGCTGCTTGACATGGCTTCAGTCAAAAATAGACTGGCAGTGAATATTGAACTTCAGCAGAACTTTAATTTTAAAAAATCGCAAATCGAATTTTAATTGCAATATCTTGCAGAAAAATCGCAATTAGATTTTTTTCCCAGAATCATATCTACTAGCAAATATAAAACAAGCCATGCTATGCTATTGCTATGTTAAAGGCCCTGTGAGGCTGTAGCTAAATTCTAAAGCTAGCATGGCAAGATGCTAACAATGAAAATGCCATTGTGCTGATTTTTTGCAATTATAATTTTTACCATGTTTACTTCCTTAGTTTTGTTTGTGAGCATACAAGTTTTCGCTCATTAGCACTAACCACAAAGTACAGCTGATGGGAATGTCTTCAGTTTTGCAGGTTTTTGGCCAAGTGTTTGGATAACTATTTATTTGTTGGCGACCGTGCATGTCTGCAAAATGTTCTCAATCGATCGATCACAATCGATCTGATAGAGGTTTTTCAGTCTGTACCAGAATGGTGGACCACCGACGCATAGACATTGCCATCCCTAGTGACATAATGCCAATTCCATGAATTTGGCGTTTAATTGTTGTGTCATAGGCCTATTCTGTTCCTCCAGGATTTCACAATGTTGCTATCACAACTATTAACGCAAATTCAAAGTGACTTGCAATTTTGACCAATCACTGCAACTTTTCCTCAAATTTGACCTACCTGGCCAGTTCCCACGAAACGTTGTCAGCCAGCTCACTGCCTTATTTACAAGTCACAGCAGACGTGTAAATGCTAGCGTCTCACATTTGCATAAAAAATAACAGCAAAACACTGTGAAGAGGGGGTAAACTGTTTCACAAAATGCGCAGTATTGTGGTCGAACATAAGGAAATCGCCTATGGAGAAACACTGCAAAACATGCGCGGAGAGTCGCAAAAATTCATGGAGGTCAGAAGAGACAAATCACTGTGATACAGGCAGGTGCATCCTGGTCAATTGCAAGCGCTGAAAGAATCAAGGTAAGCTGGTTTGAATAAGCATGGATAGGGTTAGGGCCAAGTCATCATTAAAAATATCACATCTAGCTTTGCAGTTTTTAATTATTCCCACAATTTCATTGCAAAAGAACACCATAAAACATTGCAACTTTTATCACGTTTTTTTTAACTGCTGAATTTTAGGCCGCAACAATCACAAAAAATTCCCATGAAATCCTGGAGGGACTGCATATTACTTGGTAACAGAAGATAGTTCAGTCGCACATAATTGTTAAAAAAAAACAGATTTCAGTGACTTACCCTTCTGCCTTTAGGTCCTCTGATGCCGATGGATCCCCGTGAACCAGGAGACCCCTGAATGTGTGTGAAAAAATATTCTTTGAGTTTGACTGTAACAAACTATAGAAACAAATACAAGGGACAGACTCTTTATTAGCGGTCACAAGTTGAATAGAGGTTCACAGAAAGCACAGATAGAACAGCCATAGACTACAATATCCTTTTTTCAAACTAATCTATTTCACCAGTACTCAGCAGTTCAGTTTTTAAATATAATCCCAACTATCACAGACTGCTTTTTAGTGCAACTATAGATATACGAATCAACTATGGATTTTTGTTAAAGAGTAAGGTAACACTAGCTAAAAATCTTGTTTTTGCTGAATTCCAGTGGTTTAACTTCTCACTTTAGTGCAGTGACGCAGATATGCAGCCTAGTTTTTTATAGAATATATGTAAAAAGAAAATCCAACAAGAAAATTATATCAAGTCAACAAATCAAAGTGATTAGAATAACACAATAATAAATTAATTAACAATAGTTACATTCAAAGGCTTTTTAAACTCTTGCCAATGTCCATTACATATTCGAAAAGGAGTGCGAAGAAAAATAAACAACAAAAAGTAATCGACCCGTGTTCCAGATATTTCTACTTTGTTATACTCAAAAGCAATTCAAAATGTACAAACAAGAAAATAATAAATATAATAGGAAAGACAAAACATCATCACTATTGGGTGCAACATAGCAAATTTCTGACCACACCCAATCACCCCTGCTGGGTGTGCTCAGAAGTGCAACAAACTTGAGACTTCTAACCAGAGAGGGCAGTGAAACACTCCCTTTCAGGGTCCAGTTATGTAGACAACACGACAGGCTAGTCTCTGCTTTACATTCAGTGCGCATAAAACTATGATAATGATAACAGTCAACTCACTGGGATCCCTTGCAGTCCAGGTGACCCCGTCTCTCCAGGTATTCCAGTGTGACCCTGATGGATATAACATTAATCAAATGATATCTATACAATTTGTCAAAGAAATCATAAATTAGCTCTCAGATTTCTGACAAAACTTGGTAGCCATAAATTATCTGCCTATTAGATGATTATTGTTTAATTTCTTGAATCAGTCTCTCCAAACATGTCACACCCCCCTCCCTTATATATGTAGAATTGAATGCCCCCTGGTACGAGACACGGGGTCCAGACTTACTCCTTACCATCGACCCCGTTTCACCTGGCGGCCCAGGGACGCCTGTTTTCCCTCGATCCCCCTGAGAAACCACGAGCCACGATTAGAGAAACATCACAAGCAGAGCTGCATCCAATGATTTTTTGATTATTGATTAATCTGTCTGACCCTTTGCAGATTGATTAAGCATTCATTCTTCAAAATCAAAAAAAAACAAACTGTATAATAATATCATAAATGCCAATCGCAATTTCACAGAGCCCAAAGGAACATCTTCTAATTGCTGGTTTTGTCCAACCAACAGTCTAAAACACAAAGACTTTTTATTTACGATGATATAATACCAAGAATAGCACCAAATCTGCCCATTTGAGAAGCTGGTACCAGCAACTGTTTGACATTTTAGCTTCATAAATGATGTAAACAGTTAATCAATGTAATGTTGTAATGTGATGTTGTAATGTAATGTGTTTGTTGTAATTGATGTATTGTTTCAGCTCTAAACACATGCTTCATCACCAAAGAGCATTTTAACAGACTCAAAATGGACGTTGTTGTAAGAGTGACAAATTGAGATAATGCTAACCTTTTCTCCAGCAATTCCTGTCTCTCCAACAGGCCCGACAAACCCAGGCAGTCCCTGAAGGAGAGAAAATATACTGTCTTAACTATCTGTTAGTTCTATAGAAGTTTGATTTGTCAGAAGAGGCTGCACAGCTTTGGGACGCCAACAAAGCAGACACACACACAGGCACACAGTAAGCATCAGATAGAAATCAGCAGAAAGAGGGAGAAAAGCCTTTACCCTCTCGCCAAGCTTTCCGACCTCGCCAGTTAACCCAGTCTCGCCCTACAGCAAAGCAGACAATTAGCATATCACAAACGTATTCATGCCTTTCGTTTTTAGTTCAAATCAGTTGAAATGTGCTTAGAGGTCTGTTCCCCTGTGGTAACAGAGAATTAACATCTAATTTACACATATTCAGATGATACATTATCATAAAAGAAAGCCGCGGAGAGAATGTTCAGTTAAGGGTGTCAGTGTTTCGGCGAGGATGTGTGACTATTAGGTCTGACCTTGGGTCCATCTGGGCCTGTCAGTCCAGGGAACCCCTGCCTCCCAGGCCTGCCCTGAACAGAAAGCAAAAATGACACAGAGAAGTGTACCGCAGCTCCACACAATGATAAACTCTATATCTCCTGTATAAGGTGCAGTCTGAGCCGGCTGTCCCTCGAGAGGCCGTGGCACAAAACAAAACAACAATTGATGCCAAAACAAAAACATCCCTTTAAGAAAGTTAATGATCCGTAAAACAAAGCACCGTTTGCAGCATCAAAGGCTTCTTATTACTCACACAAGTCACTGGGTCATTTGTGTTTGTTTTCAGTAATCACTTGTGGGTTACACTTTTGGGAGATGGCAGACTGGAGTCAACCGCCTCAAAAATAGAGTGTCATTGGCAAAGTCTTCTCTATTGTTGAGCCTGGGATGACTCCAAGAAAACACTTTTTTGGACAGATATGGTCATTGTGGACTTTATTTATACTGCAGAACAGTTCAAAGCCATCCTATTTGTCTCTTATAAATCTATGTATGGAGGAGATATTTGAAAAACAACTACCACAGAGGGGATTATGAGTTATTTCATAGTGTCCCCTGATTCTGTAGATACCAATATCATTGCCATGGTATAGGTTAAGATCCTCCTTTTCCTGTGCATTTATATTCAAATGACTCAATCATCCGATACAGCTATAGATTTTGGTTTGGCATTTAAAGGCGACTGCTTTTGTTTGCGATTGTTTTTATGATGGAAAAGAGCATAGCAATTTGCTGACCAATCTGGTAATATGAGTATACAGTGACAATAGGAAGTCTTTCAAAACAGCTTCAGGACAATAGACAGATCAGTCAGCCAAAGGACTTACTGGTCATAGTTATTCCTCCAAAGCTAAATTTAGGCAGAGACACATGGTGTACTTGTGCGTAGTGAGTATTGCGGTGTTGTGTGTGTGGATCCTAAAAGATGACTGTGTTGTTGTGTTTTCTAACTGGCCATGAGTTACTTATCCAATCAGCACTCACCTCGAGTCCAGCGGGTCCAGCTGGCCCAACTGGTCCCTCATCACCCTGACAAAAAAAAAAACTGTCACAAAAGGTCAGGGGGGAAACAAATTGCTTTTATCGTTTATTGATTTACCCCACCTGAAGTCCAGGTGTCCCTCTGAGACCTGGCAATCCTCTTGTCCCTTGCTTTCCCTGTGGATACAACGTAGAATTAATTTTTACTCACTAACAATTAATATCTAAAGAGTTAATGCCACTTTACTAACCTTGGGTCCTTCAGGGCCATTTTGTCCTGGTGGGCCAATGTCACCTGGAAAACCCTGTGAAAATGACAGAAAATAAACCATAGCTTCATCGCCTCACAGTGGCATATTTTATGCACACCTCACCGTAACATATATAATGATAGAAAAACATAATGCCGCTGGGCAAAATATAAAACTTAGTAAATATAATCTCTCCTACCTCTGGTCCAGGAGGGCCAGGTAAACCATCAGGGCCCTTTTCACCAGGTTTGCCCTAAGAAATGTCACAAATGTTCTTACTGTTATCACACAGATCAAAACCCGCAAAATAAATTGGATCAAATATATATAATATAAAACAGTTACGAAAACGCTAGTTACAAGTAAATGTCACTATCTTAAAGACACTGTATACACAATACAAAATAAACTACTGTGGTTGAGGTAAGATTTTTCTTAGAGGCCAGAGCAGGGCCTTTCAGAACGTCTGCTACAGCAAATATGAGGGGTTTTTTTTCATGCTACAATCTAAAATCAGATCAGAGAGCACTGAAAATAGGACACTTAAGACTGCCCAAGTGCCAACTTTGGAGGATTAGTCTTAAAGCTAAGGCAGCACATGCACTGGGAATTCGCCGGTGCCTCGCTCTTTGAGCGGTTGTTTATGCCATAACTTGATTAGCAAACATTTCTTAGACCAAAGTTCTCCTACATGCATGAGTGCCTGAACTTTGCTTTTGCAGACATTTGACGATATCCACCCATTTTTCTTCAAGAGCACCAACATTTTCTCCTGAGTGCATCCTAAGATTTGCTGTACACTTTGAGCACACCACTAAGCTTTCTGAATTAAATTCTAATCTGAAGCAGCTGAGGGGGGGGGGGGTAGAAATAGCCTTTACAACAATTTGTTTTGCTACTCTGTGCTCCATTAGATAGACAGTACTGTATTTATAATTTATTGATCACTCAGGAAAATCAGCACAGTGCTTCACATACTGAGAACAAACAACCAAAGCAGTTAGCACAAATCGCCTATTAAAAGAAATAATACAAAAAAATGTGCTACCGTTAATCACAGAACTCTGCAATCTTCCCAAAGAGATCTCAACTCTGCACTGGCACTGTGAACTGCATCACAGAGCTCCTGTTAGGTATTAAGTTAAGTATCTACATATATGGTCAGTTATGTTGTAGTAATGACTATGATGTATCTGTATGTCCGTATGGTATTCTCATGCTAGAAACACATACATGCATGTGTCATCAACAATGGATATTTAGCCTATCAAATGACTTTTGACTAGTTTTTCAACGTATTCTGTGTTTTTATTAAGTATGTGAATGGGGAATAGAAATACCTGTGGTCCAGGATTTCCGCGAGGACCCCGCAACCCAGATGAGCCACAGATACCCTGCAACATAAAAGCGAGCTCAGTGTAAACAAGTCAACAAATACAAAGAAGTAGACCAAATTTACAAAAGAACAATTTCCCCATACATCAACATGCTAGATAAGGGTTAAGTACAGAAACACTGCAACTGTATTACTATGATAGTAATAAAAGAAATGGTAAATGGACTGCATATCTATAGCAAGATATGAAGATTAGAGAGCCGAGCAGGCCACTTTCCAATCGGTCTCTTTATCCCATGCACACAAATGGTCTGAACCCTGTTTCAGAAAGTGGGTTTAGTGAAAACTCTGAGTAAGTTAAGCCCGAGATAAGGGAAACTGTGGGTTTTCGGTTTCAGAGGGAGAGATCAGATAAACTCTAGGTCATTAACCCCGGCAACTTACGCTGTGAACCTAATCTGTTCAGGATGAGGTGTTCCTCATTCATAGGCTACTGTCGATATCAAAGCACATAGGCCTATATGAACACAATTCTGTCTTTAGAAATATTGACATCCCAGTTAGATAGGCTGTTGGTCTTGAACATGACCGCTTTTATGATCAATCTCTCATCGATTGATCGACAGAGAGTTATCTTTGGACATCGTGGATTTATCCTCAGCACAGAATAAAATCTATAGACTACACTGTCCTTTATAACACAGTGACTCTGTGGACAGTGCTGTCAGGTTGGCAACAGTTGCACAAAAACAGGCCTACCATGCGCCACAGTGCTGCAGTGATCACTGTTTAAACTAATCTGTAGCCTTTAAAACTTATCAATGAACAGTAATCTTTCATATTGTAGTCAGACAGATTAGAACATTCCTGTTGTAGTTATCAGCTGGATATGATGTGAATATTTTTGTGTGAGGATGACTGTGATGCAGATGAAACAAGCCAGATTGTATCAATGTAAAATAAGACATCTAAAACTTTAGTCAGTTTGAATCTAGACACATTTTTCATTGCAAAGAAATCATTAAAAGGCTAACCTACTGAGTCTGACTGTGGCAATCACAGGTCCATGAGTAGCCTAGCCTAAACTATGTCTAATCTGTTCGATTAATATTTTAATCTTCAGTTATTGCCACCGGCATTTAGACCCGTCGCGTTACAGCTAAGGCCTATTAAATATAGCCTTCCTATTTAAAATGGATGTAATGGGCTATAGGAGAATTCCAGTACTTTATCATTCATTAAGGAAATTCCAGTCCGGTATACAATGTAATATTGTTTATGTATCGACCCTGCGTTTTAGGGCCAATTATGGTCCGCGTTGGCACGCACACATATTTCTAGCTCCACTCGATTAAAATGGAGGCTCTGCCTTTATTTACTCGTTGCCATGGTGAATTGTAGTAGCTCCATTGATGATGGCTTTTCCATCAGGTTCAACATACTCAGAGTTGGCTGAACTAATTTTAAAACACCTGTTCTGAAACCAGAAACTCTGAGTTTGACAGCTCAGAGTTCATCAACCCAGAGTTCAGTTTTACACTCAGAGTTTGTTGAACCTGCTTTCTGAAACGGCGCCCTGGTCTAATGATCAGAAACAATCTGGAGTTCAGTGTCTTGCTTTGACACTTTGACATGCAGATATGAGAAGACAGCCATTGAATAACTAATGTTATTTATGGATGACCTGCTGGACATACAAACATCCACCTACCTTGTCCCCTTGGAATCCAGACTCCCCTGGCTCTCCTGGTAAGCCAACATCCCCCTGAGAAAACACGTAGAAACATAAAAAAAAGAATCCGTGCACTACAGCCATGTATTATAGCTTCCTGTTCTCTGTTAGGTCTCTAGAGATACAATTTTGACAGATGTCACCTCTTGCATTCTTGTATACATAAGGTTAGTCTGAGAAAGACATATGCAGATCACCTTATCACCTTTCAGTCCCGGTTCCCCTGGGTTTCCAGGTACTCCCTTGGAAGAAAAATAAATATCAATTAAAAAGCATGATCAATGAGCGGCTGTGATTTTTCCTTATTGACTAGAGTTTACATACTCAAACTGTAATAACTGAATCCCACCACCAACCATGTGTCTGGTCAAAGTGAGTTGAACCATAAGACATTGTGGTTAAGACCAATCATCACTAAATCGCCAAAATGCACCCTATTTATTGCATATCAAAACCATAAGGACACAACTTGAAAATCACATTTACCTTGAGTCCTGGTGGTCCTGGTAAGCCCATAATGCCAACAGGGCCCATGTCTCCCTGCAAACAACAACACAAAGAACACATTCTTAGAACACTGAATATCAACACAAATCAGCAAAACTTTAAATGGTCAAGGCAAATTTCAACATTTACCCCAGTTTGTCGGTGGCTATACTTTTATGCTGCTACTATTGCCCATAACTGGTGTTTGCTGGCCGTTTAACAAAAAAAAAGCCAAACTTCTCTAATGTTAAATGTAGACCTTTGCCCGACAAAATACTAAAAAAATCGACAACCATTTGATTCAGATCAAAAGCTTTTTGATCCAGCTTTCGGCACTTGACAGTTTTTGACACTCACTGCTTTTGGTCGGCACCAGAAAAAGTGCTCATAATACACAACAAAACATCTGAGCTGAATCTCTCAACAGAACGATGCAAAATAGATGTGTAGGAATAGTAAGTGAGGAATCAAACTTTTTTATGTGGCACTTTTCGAAACAGTAGTTACAAGTTGCTTTCCAGAAGAAAGAATAGAAACAAGGAACTAAAGTGTATAAACCACAAAATATAAAGTTATAAAATAAGTGAAAAGGATATAACAACACTCACAATTAGACCAGGGACTCCACATGGGCCAGGAGCTCCCAGTTCACCCTAAGAGGAAGGAAGAGCACAAAGAAGGAGATAAAGAAAAGATGCAACACAAGTTAGATAAAGGTGTACAGTTGTAGGGGGGACACACATGAAAGACATATAGTATGTTTCTATATTTTGTTTGTTTACTAGTGTTTTCCTCTACTGATCGCCTGAGCAATGTGTTTCTCCACTCATTTGAGCGCGGTGAGTGAGCATTTGGCACTTGAAACAGAGAGAGGCTTGTTGTCTAAATGATCTACCCCGCAGCCACATGCCATGCCCACATCCCCTCCAAGCTACACATCCAAAGGAGAGATGGATGACACGCAGCCCAGTGTGGCCTTCCTGTCGCCTCCTCTATTCCTCTACGAATGAAAGGAGATGAATTCAGCCAAATGGAACATCCCTTCTTCCCTCTGGAGGCAGAGGAAATGAGGCTTGGAGGAGGCTTTCAGAGGTCAGCCAATCACAATCGAACACTGACCCTGTCAATCACGAGCAGTGAGGGTCAGTCTAAAGAAAGTGGAGAGGCAAGTGAAACTGCTCATGCTGCCCTCATATCAGTTTGGATTATGATGGGTGAGTGAGTTACTGAATGACTGCACAAATTTGCCTAATAAATAAAAAGTTCTTGCTGTAATAAAAGTGCACGTAAGCTCTGACTCTGTAACTCTGAAATAGTGCATTAGTCTAACTGGACTGAGACTAAAGACAAATGTATTTTTCATTTACTTGTAAAGCACATTGCACTGCATTTTATGTGACGAAATCTCAGTCAGATGTAATGTTACAAACTTCATTGCCATACAAGATGAATTGCACTATGCTGAAAGTGAGTAAATGGTCCATCTAGCTACATGATTTTACTTACTGGGTTCCCATCAGGACCAGGAGGTCCCCTCTCTCCAAAGTCACCAGGAAACCCCTGAGCACACAAAGAAACAGAACAGTAATGTACCCAGAGGTGGACTTAAATGTCTTTATCATGTTCTCACTGTCAAAATGCCCATTTTGATGTTGAATTTATTGATATATCACACGTTGTGTCAGTGAAGCTGTCACACCAAACCCAGGGAATCAACAAAGTCAAGTCAATTATGTTTATGCATCAAATTATCACAAATTTGCCCCAAGGGGTTTGCTGCATGCAACACCCTCTATCCTTATACCCCCAAAGTCTTTCCCAAAACAGACGTTCACAGAGTAAAGCAAAGCAAATCCCATCAAATGCGCTCCCAGCGCGTCATTCCTGGGAGACCAGCAGGAAATTCCACAGTGTTTCCGAGCGACCGAGTGTCTGTGAGAGCACATGCTGGTAGGGAGCGCTCAGCGAACCCCCAGGACTCGCCTAAATGGCTGAATAAAGCTGCTTGGCCCAGGAACTGCTGACTGTGTCCTTTTTTTGCTTGGTGCTCGTAATTCCATTATAGAGGCAGAACAAGAGCCGCGAGGCCACACGCTCAACGTGTGCTTGTCAGTGTGCCAACGTCAACATGCAACTCCCCGCACATCACGGTTCAGCACTCGCATATAGAAGGCGAGCGCTGCGGTTAGACAAATGATAAATGGCAGTACAGAGAAGAGATCTCTCATCAATTGACGGAAGAGAAAAGATCAAATCAAAGTATGAAGACCTCAAGAAATGGCAGAAATAGGATTTTGTGTGGCAGACGGCTGATTTTGACCATTAGGCAAATGTGGTAATAAGCGTTAATTGGTGCAACATGAAGCCTACAGGAAATGTGGAAAAACTTGCCTTTTTCCAAAAATGTCAATAACCGGCTTTGTTTAATCAGAAACACATGCTAGTCTTTGTTCTCATATTAGACAAAGACTAATGAAACAACTTTCAGCACGGTTGGTGAGACCTTTTCATTATGTGATCTGTCCAATCGAAGTCCTACCATTCTGCTATGTTCAAAATATAATATTAACTAGATAAATCAATATGAAAGACTTCTTTGCATCTGTAAGGAAAACATGAGAGCGGAGCTGTTAAACACCATCAAATGCACAAAACCTCAGAATTCGCTTTATTTGTGGCTCAAGTTGTTTTGGAACAAATCTCTGTTGGATGAAAAATGCAAACTTCTTTTCTTGTCTGTCTTTCCAGATTTTGTCAAACTGCTGATGCAGGACAAAAAAAAAACACTAATAGTGACTGACCTCACTTTTCACCACAGAGGAAGAGAAATGGCTTGCTCATGACTTGGCTATTATAAGCATATTTTCTAGCCTCAGTCTCTGTCACTAACCGTTACTGCATAATAACATTAAAAAAACATGTACAACCAGACTAGGCCTGGGAAAATATCAGATTTAAACAAGTGGTTATGTGCAGTTTTAGTATTTTCCATGTAAGCCTGGAAGAATGGGAAATTTACTTTCAGGCGCCAATGACGATAGACTTCCCTGATCTGTGGGTAGAGACTCCAGCAAGACAAAGCCACATATGACTCATTACGTAACATAACCGTCTAATGCAAAACAAGCACAATAATAAGCACACTCTATAACACACAGAGAAAATTAATCATACTAGATTTACGGATACAGAGTCGCTAAC
>JAPMOB010227522.1:0-29420 GCA_029875015.1 Lepomis gibbosus
GGAAGGAGAGATGGAAAACACTAGTGGAAAGGAAGGGACGGAGTGAGGACAATACACAAAAATTAGCAATGATACAGGTGATGAGTGATAGAAAGGAAAGAAAGGCATAGGGATGATGAAAGACAAAAAGAGTAGAGGAGAGAGGATAAGGAAGGAGGAGATAATGCAAGAAAAGGAAAGGAAGCATTGAAAGAGTTCAATCAGAAAATGGTAAGGGGGGATGAGGGATGAGAAGCAAGCAAGGAGTGAGGACAGGAAGGAACCAAAGGAAGGATGGAAGGATGAAGTGCACAGAGAGTGAGGGAGAGGACGAATGAGGAGGAAAAACAAAAATAATCCTGAGGGGAAAACAACAGCTATGCTATTTCAGTTTCTGTAATACAGTCGGCATAGTCGCTGCCTCTCTCCTCTCGCATGCCCTCTAAGTGCTGCAGTGGGTTCTTTCCTCCAACATGTCTGTCTTTCAGGTTGAGGAAAAAGAAAAAAAACTTTCTGAAACAGACTGATTCATCATTCAGCACTATTCATCGTCCTGCTGTCAGATTTGCCTGCAAGGCTGCCAGTCAAAAGACAGGCAGCCAATAAACCACCTGGCACACGGTGAAGGGGGAAAAAAAGATGCCAGTTTGCCATAACAAACCCCCCTCAACTCTTCTTCGTGTCTGAGGAAACAGGCAGTTGATCCGGGAAGCGGCTGGAGGAAGAGTGATGAGACAGCTGTTGTAACGCTTTGCAGAAGGTCGAGTCAAACGCGAGCATGTGCCAACAGAAAGTGATGTTTTTTTCAGAGTCAAAAAAGAAATCATCTGAGCACCATCTACTGCCATTGACTACTGACGCTGAAAAGGTCAAATACATTTGGGAAGAGAAGAGATGGAGGAAGAGAAAGTGGGAGGGGTATTTACGATCAGCGCCTTTAGGCAAATGTTCAAACTGTGACTCCGATAAGCAATTTACGGCCCTCGATTAAAACGCGGTGTTCAAACAGAGGAGGGGAGCCATCTGCTCGCTGCTCTCCAGCCCTCTTATGTTCACATGTGTCAGAGAACAAGCCTATTAGAGGCCAAACACTGCCAATCTCTGGAACAGATGAACGACTCAGGGCTGATTGTTTAAATAGGAGCAGTTGGTGGTTATCTGCAGGCTTTGGTTGTTCCACAGGACATGCGGCCGTGTGACGGAAACGCTGTCGGGTTGAGTCCATGGCTGAATCTGGGCAAAGAAAGCAAAGAAGCAACATTGTCATGCAAGCTTACAAATGTAAGCAGAATCGACTGAATGTTATGAATGTGCGCTCTCGTCTGGTAAAACACACAAGGCGTCCTTAAACTGCAGTCTGCAACAATTGAACATACAATGCAAAACGCTATCTCTCTGCTGCTTGTATCACTCTCCTATGCCCCTCCCACAAAACCAACAAATTTGTATGCCGGCAAAAGGAGCCAGTTGCTTGGTGAAACCTCATCCTGTGTACAGCTTGTACTCGCCAAGACCCTTGTCCCTCTTGAATTTGCTACTGCTGCTTTAAGGAAACCATTGATCCACCAAACCCGAAAGTGGAGTGAGCAGATGAATGTTGCTGTATTTAACAGGTCCCTGGAATAATGTGAGAAAATTTGGAAAAAACCACACACAAGATCACTGATGGATGTGGTTGGGTGTGGTCATAAATGTGCTCTGTTTCACCTTTAACAAAACCCAACAGTGAAATAAAGGTGTACTGGTAAAGGAGAAAGTGAACAAGTGACAACCACTAAGTGAAAAAGTGTTGAGAATTTTGCCCAAAGTGATTTTCTTTTAGGCAGGAAGTCTTCTGTGTGAACATAAAATTAAAGAATCCCAGTTAAATCTTAAAAAAAAAAAATTCATTGATGTGAAAAGTGTGCACTGTGGCAAGTCAAAACATGTTACTATCGCTTTTATCAAATGTGAGAACCTAGGTTTGTCTAATCTCTTTTGTACCCTAAACTAAAAAGTAATCACAGACCTATTACTTTAATGTCATGTGATTTCTGAGTTTTGAAGTCTTCAGATATCAATCTGTTACATGTTACGCCATTTAGGCCACCGATGTGCAAAAACTGGACAGTGTAGGTAAAAACCATGTAGACAGATACAGTTCTCTTCATTTTTCTTCCTCGTAAACAGCAGTTATGGACATGGTTATTCCATATTTGCACCTATTGAGCAGATGTGGAGCTGGATGCACTTCCTTACCTGACAGCCTCCACCAGCAGGGGGGTTAAAGCCTCACACATCCCTGAAGGCTGCCACAAAATCATCACCCACATCCTTGAAGATTGTCCAACCACCATGTTGGCAGACGGCTGGCTTGCCATCACAGCTGAACCAGATGGTAAAGGTGACAAAGGGTGCCAAAGGGGATTATGCTATATGTGGGTTTCTCTATGTGTGTGTGTGTGTGTGTGGATGAGGGCATTGGATTAGGGCATAGGATTAGGGCAGGTTTTGTGTTTGCTTCTGTATGACACCTGCTTTATCTATAACAACATAATATCCATTCTCTATGTAACCCATCTGTCTATCTTTAGTAAGGGGAATTTAATTTGGTCACACAGGCACATAATGTAAGTTAGATATACCAAAATGCAGCAATTTGGAGAATATTGCCTTTGCACACAAACAAGTAGAGCACAACCTCAATCCTCCTCAGCAGACAGGCTGGAAAATTAATAGCAGACAGCAGCTAAAAATACTGCGGCTTTGCTATGATGGTAAATATGGCTAATCTGCCAGCCGCGATGACACTTCACCATCCATCATCTGCTCGTTCTCTTCTAATAATCAAGTCAGAGGGTAAAACAATAACAAGATTTCAAAAACCTCCACCTTATCAAGTTAATTTTGTGTGTTATAGAGTTCTAAACTTCTTAATTTTTTTTGTTTGTCTAAACAGGTAATTTGAAACTGTTTCTAATACATCAAATGTCAGTGTTCTAGGCAGAGAAAATCACGATTGATATCTCTAATTCCACATTGCCCACACCATGCCCTCCTTTTATGGTCTTTTCATTGCAGATGTCACTGATACAAAAAGTGCAAGCTGCCATTTGTTTTGGTACAAGAACATGCAACAGTTGGTGTTCACACAGGATTTAGGGTCATCTGCCATTACACAGTGCGATGTTTGGCATATTGGCTCCGTTGTAAGGTTTGGGCTCTTTCTTGACCATTAATAATCTGTGCAAGTTTGTGGAAACGATCTTCATGTGTGGTTTGTCCAGTCTTTGAAGGTTTCACCTAGCAGTTTGTCCCAAGGTTTAGTGGCACTCGAACAAGTTGATCAAAACAGGTTGCAGTTACATTTAGTTTATGTTTATGTCCCGATACCCCTAAAACTATGTGACGTAACAATATTTTTTGCCAAAGCATCATAATCTGATCGCTGCCCAGAAATTATTGCTGGTGGGCAGTTTTGGCGAGGGTCCATAATTAGAGACAATTAATGTGTTTTCCTTGTCAGTGTTCATATAAATTTTATGTATTATGTGGTTTATAATGGACTGGATTTTCCATCTGTCAGTGGCAATAGCATATGGTTTTAATAAATAAAAGTAAATATGAATATGAATTAATAAATAAGTAAATATTTCTTAATATGCCTACCTAAAGAAACATAATTTCTAGGGGTGGGGGGAAAAATCATGAACGCCAAGTATTGATATTTTATAATATAAATTGCAGATAGGAGTTTAAACTTTTTGGTATTGGAATAATAAAATCTTTAGCTTTTTTAGTCCACTAGAAAACTTAACAGGACCATATAGAGGACTGAAAAAGTGATGAACAAACAGAGAAATGTATCTGTTTAGATAAACAGATGTTGACAAAGTTTGACTTTAGGGACCTAATTGGAAGTTGGAAAAAGGTAATAAATTGCAATATATCTCAATATATTTAAATATCGTGATAATATCGTATCGTTGGGCCTCTGGTGATTCCCACCCCTAGTAATTTCTTGATTGGCTATCTGCCGTCTCAGAAGACAACACCTTTTGGGCAGTGGTAGACTGGACAGTTGGCTGCAATTCACAACCTTCACCACTAGATGCCACTAAAACTTACACAATGAACCTTTAAACATTTAGGTAATATTATAGTCAATTATTTCATTTACAAAAACATTGATATTCTATTAACTTGTCTAGATGTGTGTATTTAAGTATTTTTGTATTAGTTGTATCATATCCTACTGAGCCAACGTTCTTACTTGAAGTAGTTGTTTTATTTTTCAGAATGTAAAGTTGGATCATATAACAAATCCAAATACTTTTTCTCTCCAACTTTCTGTCCAGAAACAAGGTTTCGCTTGTCGATTGGAGGCTGCCATGGAAATCATGCATGAATAGATTGTTTTTTGTTTTTGATTTTTAATGGGATACTCCAACCCTCCCAACCTTTCAAGGTTGTAATCTGGTACAATTACTAATTACTTGTTACAAAATGTAATCAGTAACGTAATCCAAGTACCACAAACCTATAATGTAATGTAATCTGATCACTTTTAGTTACTTTTGGATTACTTTTGCCAAATAGGCAAATGAAGAAAAGAGAGTATCAATGATGTTTTTTCTGCTTTATGTATTTTTAGAGAAACGTAGAGTAACAAAATCTCCCGTTCCCAAAATCCATTTTCCGTTTTTATATGATGTGCTTTGCACTATGGCAGTATCTGGCCCATGAATGACAAATGTTGTTTAGTAAGTATTATTGATGATATTTAAGAGTTTGTCATATGGAAAACAATTTTAAAATGTTTTTGATTTATTCTGTATTTGTATTAATTTAATATCCAATGAAAGATTCTCAATATCGCGCACAGTGTTTCTGGGGCCTGGCCCCACTGATTACTGTTCAAAAACAAAGTTTTTCACTGATTTTGGTGAAACTGGATCATATTTGATGAGAAATATTAGAAAATTTGGAGAAAATATTTTCTAGTTTTCAGATGTACCCTGGCTGCTCTGCCTCAGCTCTGTGATTCACAGATTTTCTTGATGGACAGCTTTATTTGTTGCTATAATTATTTAACAGCTAACTAGCTGCCATTATTAGCTCAGTTAGCTGTGCAGCCACTGGTCAAATTAGCTCTGCCCGTTCTGTGAGCTCAGAGTACCGGGGGAGTGTAACCATATTTTCAGAACAGGGGCTGGGAGACCCAGCAGGGTATAATGGGTCATTCGTGTTCACTGGGAGGCTGCTGAACCTCGCTCAGCAGCCTGTATTCCCAGTAGTCAAACTGGATTTCATCGGTCTGCTGTCATGCTGTGTGCGGTTCAGGTGTAGCTGCCGTGTTCACTCACTGAGAGCTGGAACTAGTCTGCGCAGAGTCTGCAAGATGGGGTAGGGGGGTTTAACGTTAACACACATTTGGGGCAACTGGCGACTGTAAATGCCAATCTATGTCTGCTACACGCCCCCCTACACCCCCAACTGTGTGTTTTTACAGAAATGCGTACATATACCATAGGCTGTATATAAAAAAAAATATATGGGGGCATTTTGTTTCATGGAAACTTTCTTCTTAAAGTAATCCCTAGAAGGAATACCCAATTTTTAAAAATATACTTGTAACCTGATTACGTCTTAATTTTCTCTATTGTAATGGAATACAGTTACTTTTTTTGTATTCTGATTATTTAACGCTGTTACATGTAATCCATTGCTCCCCAACCCTGGTACCTTTGTTGTATTTCACATTTATTAGCTTTCAATTGAACTTTGGGAGAAAGTATATAAATAACATTATATATTTAAGACACAACATCATGACATCAAAACACTTCATATTTCCAACCCTGGGTATGAGGCTTATTCACACTGGAGGAACTAGTAGTTTCAAAACCGTTACTCCAGATGAGCCCAACTACAAAGAGCTCCATCCCAGTTGTTGTCACAAGACTTGGGAGAAGAGAGTGAAAATCAATAAGCAGCAAGGTTATTCGTTTCGGATGAGGACGGAGGCTGTGTTTCAGACAGCCAGATCACCCACAAGAAAGTAAAGTAAAACAACATGGAATCATTATTCCATGGATTCTTCGAGTCATACTGTAAAGCTCCACAGCACCATTATCAGTTTGTGTGTGTGCTGGCAAGATCAAAATAACAGCTTTTCCCAGCAGACTGCAGGAAGCCTGGTACACCTGTCCATCTTTGTGTGATGACCAGGGCAGTGAGGAAGGTGTGAACTGTAAATATTTCTACCCAACCAAGGAGGGGGAAAAAATAGGTGTCAGGGAGTCCATTTAAACAAAGCTAAAATGAGCCAAACTCCAGGAGCATAAGAAAGTGATATAGAAAGAGATCTTAACAAAAAACAAAAAAAACCCAGAAAAGACATGTGTGTGCATAATTTTGTGGGTGCGTGATTTGCCTCCAAGGCCGTTATCATCACAAAGTCCTCCTGCATTATTTACGAGCCTGTCAAAAGACATGGAGAGAGGATAAGACAACACAGAAACAGCTTGGGGTATTTCAATGCATTTGCCGAGTTAATCTGAGGCTTGGACACGTCGCTCGCTGCTGACTGAGACTGGCTACAGCAGCTCAGCTGATTGCACTGATATTGAGAAAGATAGGTGGCCATATATACGGGCTGATACAAGGACCTGGTGCAGGTATGGTAATACAGCGGAGCTCATGCTGAGCAGAGTGAAAATTCAATTTCTTTGGGCAGTTATTAAATGGAGATTGCTGCAGCATTAAAAGTAAATCTGATACTTGTCAGAGGCGACTACACCCTGTTTGATTACTGCCACTGTTATTAACAATAACAACAGTACTGATATACAGTACACATGTTTTATTTGTATGTCCTCAGGAGGCCTTCACACCACGTGGAGAGACTTGTAGATTCTAGAGGAACTGCTGTTTTAGTTTGGCTCATTTTGGTGAGAACTGTCATTCAAACTCAACATGGCACCTAAAAAATATTGTATTGTAGATAAGTAGTTGCTGCTACTAAATGCAAGATATATTCTCTCCAGTGATTTACTATGTGTGCTGCTGCATTGCTCACCTTAAAGGTCTGCTTTAACTGCCTCAAACACTGCAGCTACTGGTGTCGTTCCTGTTCATATAGATTTTAATATGCCCCATCGCCACCCCTAAATCCACTTGTAGAATAGAAGGTACTACCGTCACCCCACAATCCCTGCTGTGCCAAGCATGGAGTATCCCATTAACTAATTAATTATCTCAAATTTACTGCATAACTTGTGGAATGTATTTGCAGTCAGGTCGTCAATTTTATTGAAATAGTCCAATATTGCAAATTAATTAATAACAAATTACTTAATTTGAACCCCCCCCCCCCCAAAAAAGAAACCTTTAATGGGGAAAAAAACAGAAGAAACATCAAGAAGAGCAACAGATGAGGTATCCCTCTCCCTGGTTGGAGAGATCGATGCAATAGATGCCATGTGTGCAGAACAGACCAACATAATAAAATAACAGTATGGAAAATCAGAATAAAAAAATTGTTAATAGATTGTAACATATGAAGAATGGATCCGGGAAGAGCCACTAACAACCAATAGACAGTACAGATGTTCGCTGTAGTTCGTTTATACACATATGTGCTCTGACAAATGTGCGTGAGTGTGGAGTGTGCCTCTGTATGTGTGTGCTGCAACTCAAACTCCTGTCAAGTGAAGACACACATTTCAAGATAAGGCTTCATTTTTCACTCAAGTTGAAACGCTGAACTCGGATGGACAATTTTTTTTGCCTCAATTCATGCTGTCTAAATTTAACCTGTGTCTGTTCATGTCTTTTTATTGATTCTAGCACCTCTGCTACTTGCTTTAGGAGTTACAAAGCTCTATACTGTTAACTAGATAAATAATGTGGCCAGATGATTTTTCTTTTTGGTGTCCTGCTGTTATGTAAATTATTAGTAGTATTAAGAATTTCAAATCTAGAACAACTTTTAGATGATGTGTAGCCATGTTTCCAGTGTATTTTGAAGTATCGCATTAGAAAAGGTTGTTAGATAAAAGTTTTGACGCTCACTTTAGGAGGTTTTTGCCTTTGTCGAATACGCTAAATGGTAGATGGAAACACTTTGCCGAATAAGTTCTGACATAGCGAAGTTATAAGTCACGTCTGATCAGCTGTTTCCGCTGTCCGGTGTCTTGCCAGATATTCTCATAACACATGGAGACATGGCTGGTAGCAATTTGCCCACTTGAAACACATTCCTCTGGACCTCTTTCCATTGGCCGTCAGGTCAATGCGACTGGTTTTGTTTCTGGCTTGAAACCCATACGTCTCATTTATTACAGCCATGTGTAACGTCAGCTACTGAAGTGACTACGCTTGCTGTAGCCTGGTCTATTCACGCAAAACCAGCTGATACCCATTTCAAACTTATTAAAGTCTTTTTTGAGACAGAAAACCGCTTAAAATCCACATGACAATTAGATGGAAACATGGCTATTTTATGGAAGGTTTAGTCTGGATGTTGTAGGTCAATACTGACTTTATTTTTAATTTAAAAAATGTTTTACTGTCCATTTCTCATAGAAATCTACATGTTGAAGGATATTTTCTGTCTTGAGTTGGACATGCTGTATATCAATAACATCTATTAATTCATTCACCTCAAGTCCTGAGTGGACTCTCCAGTTTGGATGAGAGACAAAGTTCATGAGTGTACAAATATTGGACACCTCATGGCCAGGAATATATTTTTCTGTGAAAGTCGAGCAAAACAAATAAAAGAAAGGTCAAAGGTCTGCACTGAAGCTTATTGAGTTGTTTCTGTGATATGAACAGCAGAAATGGTCAGTTACAGCAGACAGCACAGAAAACTACTTTTTTGTTTTGACTCCCCATCTGCCTCCATACTCAACTGTAACCTGGCAGGATGATAGGTCACCAACTTGTGTCCAGTACACAAGAGAGTAATGTGACATTTGTTTACTGGTCCTGGTTTGCTTGTAATCACTCAGTGTGAACTTAAACAAAACAAATAAAAGCAAGGTCAACTCCCCTGGTGCAGTTTGGACCAAAGCAAACAACATGTAGAAATAACACTAAAACTCTGTGCTAATGATGCATTCATGTGCTCCTGTTTTTCTCAAATCTGTTGCAAGTCTGAAGAAAACATACAGGTCAAGTCAGTTCTTATTTGACAGGACAATGTATTTGTCTGCCTTGTCGGCCAGTGATATCATGGTTGTCTGAGATTGAGAGGAATTAACGTGTCGCTTTCAGGCAGGAAAGTACAGTGTATATATCCAGCAAAGACAACAGCACATGAATTCACAATTAATGATACGTCAGAAAGAAGGTTATAGAAAAACTACTGAAACCACAGCAGGAAACTTGTATCATTAAACTTTAAAGGTCTGTCTGAACAAGAGCCAAAACTGTCAACAGCTTTGATATTACAGAGCAGCCATGGGGGGGGGGCACAGTGTAAGCTGAGCTGTTTGAAGTCAGCTACTACACCCTGGATTTGTTGTGGCCTATGCTTTCCCTGCACTCTGTGTTCTGTCCAATCGCTGCTAAAGTTTAAAACTGGCTCTCATTTGACTATTTTTCTAAAGAAGTTTGGACAACTCCACAGCACTGTCCATTCTGAATGGACACTAAGCCAATTGTTTGTTATACTGAGGTGATTATTTTTATTTTACACAGAACAGCAAACGTACATATTTATGCTATAAATTCAAGATAAAACGAAGATGCAATAAAATAAGAAGAAAGAAATGCAGGAAAAGAGAAGAAAAACAAAAGAACCCCACTGCAAATTAATGTACCAGCTGCGGTAGAGTCGGTGTACCACCAATGTTGCACTTTATAAGGTGGCACAAATGTCTGAGCTGTATCACCAGCAACAAAGAGACTGGTAAACAAACCCCAAACAATTAATGAATTGCTATTTGTCTCCTTACTCTGAAACACCTTGAATAGTGTGGAGTAAGCAACGGGGAAACAAAGTGCAAATTGTCTTTTGTCTAATACTGGCCCAGTCATTTTCAGCAGTAGTTGTTTAATTCCCCCATGATCTCCCCCTGAAGAGAAGTTGCTTTCCTGCAATAGACACATTCATTGATTTGCAACACCGTTCCACTAATTAGGAAACTACACTGAATCTGGGATGATTTGTGTTTGACGTTCACAAAGAGACACCACAAACACTGGTGGGGAGCATGAGCCAAGGCAATTAGCAATGTAACAAAACAAAGGTTTGGGATTTGAAACCTTACTGCACACGTTAAAACAAAAGGTGACAGAACAGCTTGCTTACAAAAAGTCCTCATGTAGAGCTTTAACATTTCATGTCAGGTATTTGGCTTGCATGTTCATGTTCAGATTGTTACAGTGGAAGGTCCAGCTCTTACATCATCATCATTACAAGCCTCCAGTAGAAAGGAGTTGGGAAAGGTCAAAGCCACAGAACATGATAATACTCCTGCTGCCATAAAATGATCATCTCAGAGCAAAAATAACCTCAAAAACAGATCTATAGAGGTCTCAAGCAAATTAGACCACACACTGTAGAAAATGAATAGAGGAGACAGAACATCACAAATTCATCATAACTGTTTCGTTTTACTGTGCCCATAAACAAAATGCACCTAAAACTGTGCTTTCTGTTGCAATGAACAGCTCTGTGAAATGAAAATAAGCATTCAGTACATTCAATAAAAAAACAAACAGACAGGAGCAATTTGGAGGGTGGAAGCTGGAGCATCTGTTAAATTGCTACACAACATTGGTAAATGTTACTATAGTATTAAAATAGGCACTCGGCACTGCTGTTGAAACACCCGAAAACCTGGTTCGAAAGTATTTTGTATTCGTGACAAAATCTAAGTTAAAAATTACTGTGTAATGTGAAAGAGGTTGCATGTGGCAACACCAAGGGTCACCTCAGCATTTTAATGTCTTGCAGCTCACTGTTTTGATTTTACAGCTTACAGCTTCACCCTCCCCATTTCCAGCAGCAGCAGGACCACTGTATGATACCTGACCAGCACCAGACAGCCCACAGACAAAGTTGGCAACCACCTTGTGGGGCATAGCTGCTAAAGAGGCCTGTATTTCCCTCAGGAGTTCTGGGACACCAGAAACATTACTCCAAATGAATGCCAATGTGGCTCCATGTCTACTGAATGTCTAAATAGTTAACTGTATGTTCACACGTTCCCCATATTAACGTAAAGGCCATCAGTCAATGTTGCACACTGCCCCCAAGTGGTCACAGCATCTATTAATACAGCTTTAATGTTAGACTACTTACCTATCAATTGATGAGTTTAAAAGCCAAATCTGCTTCATCAGGGCTTCTTAAATAGTTAAATTGTAATTGGTAGGTGAAAAATGTGACATTTTCTTCCACCAGTGCTCAGCCTCATTTCAAGCCACAAAAGAGCACATACAGAAACACAAATACAGAAATATCTCATGTGAAATAATCTGGCTGATAATAGTGTGTTCATGTAAGACCTGCTATCACTTTCTTAGTTGGAAGAAACAAATTTTCAGGGCTTTTAACTCTGAAAAGAGAAAATGCATGAGCAGCAGTCTCTTCAGTTAGCTACTGCTGAGCTGATGTACCCTTGAGCAATGCGGTAAACCATCAGCTGCTCATGTGGAGCTGCTCTTTGCTCCACAGCAGAGGGCTGTGCAGACATGAACATGGAGGAGCAAGGCGTTGCTGTAAAAGAGCACGTTCACTCTGAAAAACTTCCCGCGGACACAGAAGTCTTATAACGCTTGAACAATCACTGACGGTGTAATTGTCATCAAACATATTTTAACACCATTCTGCTCTGACCTAAGGCTGAAAGATGCTGCTGATTAGAATCTCCTGCATGCTCATTTATATTTCAGACAAATGGATAAAACCTGCATGCCCGCTACCTTGGTTATAAGCACCCAGCTCTCACTGCTTTATTTAAATTTGAATCTTGTGTCTTTCAGTCGAGCATGAGTCAGCAAACAAACAATTTGCTGAACAATAGTATCGCTTGACCATTTCCCAACAGAAATCTCTTAAATAATATAAGCTTTCCTCTGTATTCCTTGGACAGCTGTAGCATAATGTATTAAGAGCACAACTGCTGCAAACTACATGAAATAAACAGTGTAACAGTACAATTTAGCCTAATGTCCCCCCTAAAGCAACAGTAGGTTGAATCCTTCTGTTTGAAATTAATGTTTTTATTATGATGAAACACAAAAAAGAAAAACGATTTGAGCACTGCAGCCCACACAGCTGGAATTAAAACAGGGACAGATGTGGGACAGAAACTGGAAATACCTGCAAGCACCCCTGCTGCATAAAAAATCACACAGCAAAACACGAATAATGTTTCTGCAGTTATACAGCTACATACATCAACGAGTCTAGAGAAGTAATTTTTCACTTCACTTGGAGAATGTTAAAGCATAGGTCTGGGCAGGCTGCAAGGACAAGAGCCAAGCAAATTACTCTGTCTCTGGCAATCAAGTAGTGTCGTTTTTTAGTGTGACCTTGCAGCTGGACGTTGCCAACCTTAGCCGACGTTTGAATCTGACTTGGATGAGTAGCTGTTGTACTCATTGTCTCCTGTCTCGCCTCAGAGAGTAGGATGAACATCCTTCCTGGCAGGTAGTTTACAATTTTTATTCATCATTCATTAAATCTGAGACTAAGGTTTCACCCAAAGACAAAAGTGCTTTAAGGTGAAAAAGACTTTTGCCAAATAGTTTGACAAAACTGAGGTTTTTGTTTTTGGAGCTTTGGAACGTTTTCAGTTATCAACAATCATCTGTTGACATGCAAATTAAAAAGCTGGTGTAATTTTCTCTAAAGCAATTTAAAGTGACATTCCTTAAGATTTCTGTCCTGGTTGATTTGGCAACACATAGGTACTGGTGGTGATAGCAAATGCGTTTTCATACTACATTACAGGTCCCAAACGTCTAGGGGCAGCAATACAAACTATTGTTGTCTTAAAAAAGATGTCAGACAATAATTGGTATTTTCCCTGTGAGCAACAGTGATCTGATTTTTGTGGTGCACACGGCATGAGTCTGCGAACAGCAGGGCACAGTAAAAGGAGTTGGTTACCTGCGAAGGTGGAGGTGGGCAGGCTGCAGCTCTTCATATTCTACACATATTTGATGAAAGATAGGAGTCAGTGCTAATGTCACTGCCAAACAAATTGCATGTCCTGTGACTATTTCAAAGTAAAAGTCATCTTGTGTTTCGCCAGTTAAATGTTTTTAATGTGAAGCGGCAACAGAAGGAAATGTTCAGTTTGCAGTAGAAGTAACTTAATGTCCCACATTTGTTCTGGAAAATACATCCAGTACTCAATAGTATTGCAATAAATCTTCAAGATTGCCACTTTAAGATTTTTTCAGTTTATAAACAAACAAGTTCATTCTTGGCATTAGATATATTTGACAAATTCCCAATTCAAGGTCTACTTACTATTTTTTTCCAGCGTGTTCAGCCATATCCATATTCCTTCGCTGATGCTGAAGACTGAATAATTTAGCGGAAAGTTCTGGGGGAAAAGTAGTAGGTGGATTAAGTGGTCAAACTACCATTTTCAAGGTTAAGAGTGAACTTTGATGCTACATTTGAACTTAAATTAAAATGTACTATCAACAGTTCAACCTGCTGCCAGGGTCACACAGTACGTCCCCTAAATGAAAAATGTGTCCATTACAGGAAAAGATGAGAAACTGGATTTCTTTGGGGACATGAATGTGTTATGTTTGACTAAATAAAACTGAACAGTTTTGACCTTCACTGCCCTTAAAAAGTCCTCGTCCCGTATCTGACATTCAGCACTTTCCCATGTTTTCCATATGGTGTAGGACAGATCGTTGTATATTTTATATAGTGGATCTCAAAACACTGAAGTTTGAATCCTGTTCCATTTCTGTGCAAATTCATGATATTACCTTTGATGTCCACTGGGAGACTTCTCCTTTGGGACATTCCAGGAGTCTTTTGGCTGATTATGACCATCAGGAAGATAGGTTTCAGGAATGTATTGACTATCTGAGAAGTAATGGTTCTATTTATACAACAGCTGAAAAGTTTGAGCAATATCAAGGACATCTCAAATGCTTTGAACGCTTGAGAATGTTGTAAAAAAGGATCCTGTATCTCTGAGGGAAGACGAGATACAAGACAGGAGGAAGGAGGTCACAGAAAATATTTGATGATATTCAGAAAAAGCTGAAAGCGGAGGATTTCAGGAATGGGGGCAGATCGGTAAGTCGTCTTTTCGTTTGGGGATGGAGTTGAAAATGCAAAGGCAGAGATATGGTGTCATGCGTGGACTGTACAGAGTAGAAATAGGTCCAGAATAGTGGGAGAAGTAAACTGGAGACAAGAGGTTAGAGTTTAGAGGATAGGAAAAGGTGAGGAATACTTCTTATAGCAAAACTGAAACAGAGATAAGATAAGGAATACAGAGAAGGTGGTGCAGTACTGAGATATAAAGGAGCGACATTTTGAGTTATTGCTAGTCTACAACAGACAGTTCTGAAGCATTCATCCATGGTTTTCTTTTGTTGTTTTTTATTAAATTTTTTCCCCAGAAATTTGGCATCGGTTTGCTGAATCCATGGGGCACAGGTGGCTTGCACTTATTGGGCTCTTTTAGAGAGTAAATAGGTTGCCAGTAAGCAGGAAGTGGGACAGACATTTTGTGAAAAGTTACTGTAAATCAAGAAGCTGCAACCTTTTCTTAACTTTAGATTTTATATTGAGAATCACAATTCATAGTTTTGTCACGTGACATGTGCGGTGACCTGGAGGGCTAAACAACGGACCAACACCGTGACTCCCGCCGTAGAGATGCCGCAAAAGCAGTTAAATTTTATTTGGATCATTCTTCAACTTAAGAAAAAGAACGATATGAACACAAACTGCAAGTGTTGGGAATATCTGATCCATCCGCTGCCACATTTCTACCATTAAAAACTGCCAGGTCCCTGCCGCCGGACTGTGGTAATGTTTACTTTTACCTTCTGGGGAATCCCTCAACTAACACAACTCAGGCTTGTCTCCTCGATTAGTAAATCCGAAAGCGCAACAACCATCCAGCATTTTGTGTGAAGCTCAGGGCTAAAAGTTCTCCAGCGATGTGCCTAAATTCTGGTGCGGGGCGTTTTTGTATTCGACATTGTATGATTATATCTGTGGAAAATATTCTTCATGCTCAGGAGCCTTTCATGCAGTTGTGTGCAGAAAGTTGCTGTCAAAGCAACTTTTTGTGAACTGACCAATCACAGCCTGGGTGGGACGGGGCATTTAAAAAAAAACTGTTGATGCGCTACAGCAAACTTTTAAAGCGTTTCAAACTAATTAGCATTAACTAATTAGAGACAACCCATGAAAACAACCCACAGAAATAAAACTGCTGTCCAACTGGAATTAATATTAGGCTACACTAGTGGTAGTATACTATTATCTGAAATTATAATGAATGCAACATTAAGGCTAGTACCGGCCAATACACACGCCAAGGTGTGAATGGGGATTACCAGTAGGGCTGGGCAATAAAACAATAATGATAATTATCGTGATATAATTTTTCTCAATTACAATATAATAAAAAGTTTAAAAACACAATTAACTTTCACTCAGGAGCAAAAATCAGCCTTTAAACCTGAAAGAAATATTGATTTGACATTTAGCGTGATAATTATCGATATCAAATGATTTGAAATGTTTTATCGGGGTTACATTTTTGGCCATATTGCCCAGGCCTAAGTACCAGCACTGATATTTTCCACTTGAAGCACTGCTTATGGTTGGTGCCAGAAAATGTTACCAGAATGCAGGAAATGAAGTGTTAAATGCTCAAATTCTTGCAGACCCCCAGACCTCCCGCGCATATATTTACACATTGACCATTTCATCTGAACAGGGTGTAATTTTCTTCTCATCTTTTTTTTTGTGAACCCAGTATCGTGTTTTCTCATGTTTCGTGAGCTATGTCACACCCCTAATCTGCGCCACTATGTCCCCACCACTTTTCAACACAAACTTACGCCCTTTCCACCTACCCTCTGTCTTTTTCGTAAACCCCAAACACACATCAGGCACGAAAAAATTTCTTGCTTGAAGTCCTGGAAGCCGTCTCCAATGTGTCGCTCTCTGTTTTGGCTTGCTTATTAGTGCGAGCATGAGCACAAACTTGGAAAGGCCGATAGGGGGCACTGGAAACTACACACGGACCCTTAAAGCATCCAGTAAAGGGAAAAACAAAACAAAAAAACCCATCTCCCATTAGTAATAGTAGCATCAGGAGTAGTAGTAAAACAATCTCATCCATAATTAAATATTTCATGTCAAAGCGATCCAAACACTGCTGAGGAGTTACAGTAAAATTACTGAAACACAAAAAGAGCAACAGCAGATGAAGAGAGGAGGGGAGGTGTTATGAGAGGATACAACAGCTACTGTGAGCGAGCTGTGCGTGAAGAGGGGGGCTTCAAACAAGGATGAGGGGGGATATTAAGCAGCTTCATGCAGGGGCAGAGATCATAGAAATTTCATATATTTATTGCTTCCCTCTACTTAAAATTCACAACTCACATAACTCCAGGTTCACTCATTTACTTTCAATTAGTAAACCTACCATTTTCCCTCTTACGCACACTGCAGCCAATTAGCTGCAGCTGTGATGTGTTGTTGACCACCATTTTCCACACCAGTACATGATGCCATCTAAATTGACACTAATGATGACCAAGCTGGCAGGTGATGTTACTGGCCTTTTACAGGTTTCTCTCATCTAAATCTACTTAGTCTCCAGTGTATCCGCAAATTGATCTTTCCTGATTGAAATTACAGTAAAAAAAAAAAAAGACTTGTGATACCAGTGTGCATCCATCATTTAAAGTCTCAAAATCCATATTTGACTCAAAATTTATATTACTTTGACATTTACTACAAAGTAAACACATGAATATACCAAGAAAAAAATGCAGCCTACTTACAAAGTAAAAGTACTCTTAGGCAAGAATATTAAACAGTGTTACATTATTTATGGGAGAACCCGTAGGCTGGGTTTTAATACTTTAGCCACTTCTGGTCGACCTACCGCCTTAAACTGTCTTAAAGGGTTAAGACCTAGCAACACATCATATTTTATGAGGCTGTAATATTATTCAAATATGAAACCTGTGAAAACTTAAATTAAATGGAAAACCCAACTTTCTGATAAATGTTAAGGAATAAAAAGTACAGTGTTATCCCCTAAATGAGGAAGCAAAAATAAGAAGGAACGTATAAAGTCTCACAACATGTTAATGCTCAAGTAAAGAACTTTACATTTGACACAGAGAAAGAGTCTAACTGTGTTGGTATCTTTGCAAATTTGCCAGCACTCTATGTTAACATAGAACTAAGTGCCATTGCTAAGGCAAACCTCTAGCTAGTTTACAAACCCTAAATTTAGAAAAAAAAAGACACATATAACCTTTAGCTGCTTTATCTACCAAACTAGAACTCTAGTGGTGATGGTAACAATGGTACAATGATTTAACTTGCTCTTTAGTATGTCCATTCTTACGACATGTGAAATATTTTGCCTGTAAGTGACACACATTGTCAAACATTGTTGCCTCCTGTGCAATAACTATGGCTGCCACAGGGTTTCTTACATCACCTGAAAACAGTTGATTTGTTCCGCAGGATCACTAAATCCAAAGAGAGAAACTATAGGGCCAGCAGCGTTCTCCAAAACCAATAGACGCCATGAAAATGTGCGAATGTCAAAGAGGGCGTTGTTTAAAATAAAAGACCATGCAAGCTCAGTGAATCCAGCCCCTGGATAAATAAAGGCTGAAAGACAGACATCTTTAAAAAAAACTTTAAAGAGGTAGACAAACTCTGAGATGTACAAAGAGGCAGACACAAAGTTAGCAGACAGGAAGACAGGTACAGGCAGAAAAAGGAGAAAGATTTGCCATTGGTGATTTTGGGACAGAGATCTCCTTTATGCCGTCTGTTGTTGTCATTCGGTGTCTCTTGCTGTCAGAAGAGAGAGGGAATAAAGTAAAAGAGGAGTAGAAGTAACAGAAGCAGATTTCATGTAGCTTTGAAAAACAAGTCTCAGAAAAATACCAGTGTACCAGCTCAAAACTGCATTCGGTAAAAACCCAACTCTGGGCACATACAATATATGATACTGACACACCTGGAACATAGCAGGCTTATCTTCATTTAAATGGCTATATGTAGTTTTTAAAATTAAATAAATCACTTTTTTATTGCCTGTGTGTGAAGGGGCTGCAATCTCATATAAATCCACTTGCCAGGTTTTTCTGTTATCTCTGACGGCCAGTATGTCAATCCTTGGTGACTCAGATCCGATTTTCCATAAAATCCAGTGGCTGTGACTGTATGCGCACTCCCGAGCTTCTTGACTTCGGAATCTGTACCATTCACACAGCTACAACTCTGCAGCTTTCAACATGGGGTCCGCTAAAACCATAAAACCACCTGCTCCTAGCACAACACAGACTACAACACAAACTCCACTTAAGGATACAAACCAACAACAGAGTTTTATGTGCTGGAGCCCTTCTGGCCAAACGAGAATCAGATCGACTGTGGGAGAAAACACAGTCAACATCAGAAAGGCTTGAGTCACAGAGACCTCCGCTTTGTTTTGAAACCAACAAAACCGACAGGGTTGGCTTTTCATCTTACTGGAAAGGTAAACTAACATTACAGCAAAGCATATTAATATATAGTGATTTTGGGATGCAGATTTTGAAAACAAATAAACCAAACCTTCACACTCTTTGCAATGAACCTGAAATCAGACATAACATTGCAATGACACAAATAAATTGAAGATATACAAATATTAAGAAATAAAACATAGAAATCAAAATAGACAAATATTAAGATTTAAGATAAAATCAATAATCGTCTTCTAGATGTGATTCCCATTCAAATCTTTCAAAGACAAGTTTTCCTGACAAGTGTCTCCTTGAAATGTAAATGCTCTGTATTTGTATAGCGCCTTTCTAGTCTTTTCGACCACTCAAAGCACTTTTACACTACATCCTACGTATGTATTCACCATTCACTCACATTCATACACTGTTCGGGGTTCAGTATCATGCCCAAGGACACTTCGACATGCAACAAGGACAGGATTAAACAGGGGCCGGGGATTGAACGGCCGACCTTCCGATGAAGGGCCAACCCGCTCTACCTCCTGAGCCCCAACCGCCCCAACGTCACGATGACATTGTGGTCATGTGAATAATGATAGTGATGAGAACATGAGATTGGAAGTATGTTACAGTGGATGGTTAGGTGTAAAAAGAGTCTGTACCGTAGCTGTAGTTTACACCCCACACATTTCAGATGTCTTACCATCTAACCATAGCATTAATCCTTTCCATTCCTTGTATGTGGCAGATCACAGAATGCTACTGGTTTTGTTAAAATTATCAGAGGCCACATGGTTCATGTTGCGGCCCTTCGTTTGGGACAGACCTTCTGCACATGAGGAGTTGATGTTCATTTTAAAGCAATCAAATAGTGTTTTGCTTTGAAGGAGTCTTCATAAAGCGGAACTCGCTCTCATGTGGATAAAATAAATCTGATGCAGATTAAGTTTTTGCCTTACTGGTCTTGTATTTATATAAAGTGAGAAAATAAACCACCATAAATTACTTTCAAATTCATTGATGTTTTTGTTTCTTTCATTGAAGTCATTGAAGCTATTGAAGTATAAAATATTTTTAAAATAATAATGCTGCCAACTATTCAACTTTATTTTCTCGGTTTGTCAGTTTATTGTAATTTATTATTAAATGCTACCTAGTTATCTGTGCAGGGGTTAACAAAGCATCACATTATTCTTGCATTATTTACAGCACTATCTTGCTTTTTTCCTGTATGCCGTATATACTCACTGAGGAGCTGCCCTGCAGCCACTAACCTGCTCTGCCGGACTGAAAAATTGAATTATTTACCTCACACACCAGATAATCACACTGGATCCTCTCTAATCAGGACGCAGGACATGTCGTGAATGCACACAAACTCACAAGGTCATTTTTATCTGAGGTTAGAAAATAGGAGCTGTCAGCTCAGGAACCTTGAAAACAAATACTATACAGCTTTGATATATGTTTTACCAAATACTGCAACATAATGTTTTATGTCTTGTTGTTGAATGCACCATCTTTGTCTTGATATTAACTGTCATTCCTCACCTGCCCATTAGCTGTCTAGTTTCCCACCTCAGCCCATTCCCTGATTCAGTCATCTTTCCAAGCACCTCATAAGTCAATCTACAGGTAGAGTCTTTGATTGTACATTAAAACTTGGCCATTGGCCAATCCAGTATGGTGGATTCTTAACCTCATCTTTGTGCCTTATACCTGGATCAAAGTACAAAAATTTGTGCGTCTTGCGTCCTTTTTGGCAAGGAAACATATCAGACTACGTGAAGAAGCCCCAACATTAATATTAACATCCACGTCTGAAACATAACAGAACATGTCATTTAGTGTTAGCATGATATTTTGTTAGATCACAACATTGGCATACTCATAATTTCTGTCTGCAGCCATTTTCACATGCTTCAAACCCATTTTGATCACATCACTGATGTCTTGCATGTTCTGTATTCTGTTTGTTTAAATGCTCTTTACCTGTCAACCTGGCTACCCTGCCTGCTGTAAGCCTTTCAGACCAAAGTAACTCTCTTTTAACCCTACATGCTTTGTATCTGTAAGTACCAGTATTATCCACATCTTTATATGTGCATTTTCAGTTTACACATAAAAAAGCCTGAGTGGAAACACCAGTGGAGAACAAACGCAACACACACCAGCGGTGTCTATTGATGCTATTGTGTCCTTTAACACCTGTAGCAAACACCTGCGCCTTGCAGAGAAAAGAAGTCAAGGTACAGTGGCTGGGATGTATCAATCTGGGAAGCAAATGTGATCTAATTTCTGCTTTCCTGGAGAGGTGACACGTGTCAAGATTCCACCAGTATGTGGTCTTAAATAGAAAACGATGAGTGTGGGTGTTTTGACACTTGTAACATGTTGCCCTTCATATATATCCAGAGGATCCTCCACTTGTGCTGATCAGCTGGAAAATTCTGAGTGGTAGACGTGGTTTAGAGAAGCTTTCCTCTTCCTGAACAACTACTGCCAGGGTGGCTTTGAGCAACACACTAAACATGATACAAAACATTCTTCAGTGGCAAACAGCAGACAGCTGCGTGTCATTTAGGGCTTGGCTGAAAACAGCACAACCTCCATGTTCAGCAAATCTTTCCCGTGTAAAAAAGGGATTTAAAGGAAACAGTTCAGCGGCCGACTTTAATACCTCTATCACAAGCAAAACAAGCAGCAAATATGAGGGCAGCATCACTTTTAGGTTTAGGCATACATCCGACACTCATCCAAAGCACCTGGCAGAAAGAATAATAAGCTTATAATTCAGTAATATTACAAGGACCCAGTTATACAAGAGTGCAAAGGTATATCAGCTGCAGGGAAAGCAAAGAAAAAAAATGAACCTTGAATATCCATGTTCCATGCAGCGATAGAGAAAGTGTAAGAGGCAGAAAAGTCGCTGCCTGAATGTAATGATCAACTATACACAGCTGATTGATTACGCAATGACATTTTCATCTCCGCCTAGAATGAACAAAGGGTGTTACTAAAGTTGGCAAAATGAGCAAATTAGAAGGGATTTAGGTAGAACTAAAGAGATCTTCTCAAGCAAATGGTGCTTATCATCCTATTAGCTTGCTGGACTGTGGGCAGATAGGGGGCATCTGCAGAAACTGCTCTTTGGGCAAAATGCTCTAAAGCTGCAGAGGAAGAGGTCGGGGGAAATTAAATTACAGATACAACCAACAGTGTCTACAGGTAGTGAAACATCATTCCACAGCTGCATCACCATTGCTTCTCCAGCCGGGTCATGATACAGCCTTACACTATACATGATATGTACAATACTGTGGTTTTTCTGTGTGTTTATGTTCACCGTTGCATAAAAAGCTGTTTATGCATTGTAAATGTCAAAGCAATTTTTCACTTCTGCTGACACAAATGTCACAAGCTGGCTGTGTGGCAATGAAGGGGACTTTTTATTCTACTGATTTTAATGTGAGTTATTATTTGCATGAGGCAGTGTGGCATGATTCTCTGTGTCTGTCTGTATGTCTGTCTGTCTACTCACAATGAAAACCTGCAAATGGTATATCATAAGTTTCTACTAACATTTGACATCACAAGTTACATGGTAGATTTATTTATCATTTTACAACACAGTGTTGTATAACAAGATTAAATTGTAGTTCCCTTTATGCTACTCACAAAAAGCAACAGAACACATACAATAGATATGCATGACTTAAGCACTCCATTTTCGTTTGAGCATACATGCTCATAAATGCTCTCAATCCCAAAGCCACCCTGACTGAGCTCTGCGCAAATAAATGCCATTGTAATGGACAGTATAGACGTAGAATCAGTTGATAGTCCAATGAAATCACTCTCCATACTGTATAATTTAAATTGCATGTACTGCAAGTACTCCAACACCACAAGTTGTTGCATTAGTCCAAGCTTCACACTGAACACCCCTTATTTAAAGAATGTAGTTAAATGTGATTTATAATAATAAAACATTGCAACTCTCTGTCTATTTATTCAGTACCTAAGTGACTGGAAACTGACGGCAAGCTCAGTGCACGGTTGGTGAGACGAGAAGAGGACCGGAGCGAACCTGAGCAGTAGGGTTGGGTATTGTTATTTTATTGATCATCGACCGGTTCTTGTTGACTTTCGGTTCTGATTCCAATCCCTTCAACACAAATCTTGTCACAGCTTCATGACATTCAACCTCTTTCTGCTTGCTCATCTTCCCTTTAATGGTTAACGTTTTTATACTAGAAGGGCATCTGTTTTTTAAAAATGGGCCAACAATGGGCCAATAATGCATGGACAGTGGCCCATTGGGTAAGTTTTTTATACTGACACTGGGCCAGCCCAATTAAATCTCTTACTAGCCCCCACCCCCTCTGCCAAATGCACAAAAACAACCGATATGTTTACTGCCAGGGCTGCAGTAGCTTCAACATCAGCTGCAGCACCCTGCTTAGTGCAGGCACAGGCCCTTGAAGTAGTAAAGGAGAGCTGTGGCCACTACCAGGCAGAGGAGGAGGCATAAGACAGCGAAGCAGAGGAACAAAGTGGCAGGGCCGAGGGAAAGAGAGAGCTAGAGGAGAATGGAGGTGAAGCGCTAAGCATGGAGTAGCTCAACCTGTAGGGAGGGAGCAGGGAGGATGGTCATTTACACTAGAGAAGGTTTATTTGCACAATAAGCTTGCAATGGAATGTAAATATAGAACTGCATTGTCCAAAAGTAACTTAGGGCTAAAAACAATAATAAGCTACTGATTATTACATTATATTTTATTATATTTTTATATTCTGAATTATCACCTGCCACCTGAATTTTGTTCTTCCCTGGTACAGAAAATGGCTGGATTACTATCTAGGGCGGTATTGTAGCTGAAAGAGCGCGACACACTGAACACGATGCAGTCCTTTAGATACACACCATGTCAAACTAAATGCTTCATCATACCTATGCTGCTTCCTCAGGTGTTGCACAGTACAAGTACTCTCTTCTTGTATGTTTTGTTGACATAGTGCGTAACAAGTGACGTCACATTAGGGCTGTATAGCAGGTCCCGGCAGATGAGTACAACTTTAATGGACTGTAAAAAGCTTGCTGCAGTTCAATCAGGAGCGTGAATGAAGCATGAGTAATGAGTGTGTGTGAAATATAAGTTAGGAACCGATAAGAATCGAAATGCATGTGTCTTTTTGAATACACTGTTCTTGGAAATTTGGTACCGTTTCCATCTTTGCAACCAGTTCTTGATACCCAATCTTACTGAACAGGCTGGCCAACCACGCAGTCGAGCAAGTGAAGCTTCAGTTTTCAAGTAAGTCCTTAATCCTTTTCTTATTCACTGAGAACCAAGGTATTCAGTGTATGTTGTGGCCTGCTAGTAGCTGATACAGCTCAAAGGCTTAGTGTTAAATAATCCCCTAGACCAAACAATACATTATTTTACCAGTACTACCTGTGCCATGACATTAGTGCAAAAGCTAGGTGAAATAGATGTGAATTAGGCTGTCACTATAAATTGCTCTCAAAAAATACTTCTCCAGCTATCAGGACATTGAAGTCCTGCAGTGGAGCCTCTGAGTGAATGTAAAGGCATGTAAGAAAAAAAAATGTCTGTAGTTAAGGCTGGTCATAAAAACATTTAGAGCTTTATATGCAATCATCATGACTTTGCAATGCTTTTTTAAAAGATTAAGAGAAACAGTGTTGTTCAGCATGAACTAGTTTTTCTAGGCCACCCTAACTATTTTTCTGAGATGAAAAATGCTGTTTTGGTCACTGATCTTGAAAAGACAAAAGCTTGATTTATTCTTGGGAACCACAGACCCAAAATCATCATAGTGCATTTCTTTTAGAAAAACAAAATGTTTTTCTATCTTGTCTCCTTTGACCTTCAGAAAGAAGAATTACACCTCCAATTTTTGAATGTCTGCTGGCTGAAAGCAACTCTGCTCTGGCTTTGCAGAAGTCTAGAATTGTGTTTCATCTGCAGCTTTGGAGAATTTATGTTTTCTGATGACATTAATTAAACAAAGCATACAGTTAGAAGTGCAGGGGACCAAGACAGCTTCCCTGCATTACACTAAAGTCTTATATTTAATGGCCACATGATTGACCAAACTCCCGATGTAAGGTGACTTGAGAATACTGTGATGAATCGTATCAAATGCAACACTGACAGTAAAGCCAACAGAAACAGAATTGTTTTTACTGTCTACAGAGATGTCCTACTGCTGTTCATTCCTGAACTGCATTAGTTTATATAAATTTATATTTATTTAAATTTTCATAGTACCACTTACTAAACAGAACAAGATATTTTTATTCCCATGTGTCATTATCAAATTTGACTTTAGCTTGACCCAAATATGGAGTTACGGCATCAAAGCGATTTGTATAAGGATGAAATTAATGGAGTTTTCACATATTTTCCTCTGTCACTATCTACATTCAGCACAGGATGGACATTTTAACCTTTGTATAATTTCTCTCTCTCTCTCTCTCTCTAATAGCTCAGTCCATACATTTCAGTTTTCAAGTCAAAATAGTAATTTTACCAACAGAAAGCTGTGCAATTATATACATATATAATTTGTGTCACCCACAGCCACTGCGGTAATATTGTTGTCCTTTATATAAATTTTTGTAATCATGTGACCATTTAGAAATTTGGAAGTTCTGCTTATTGACCACGTTTTAAATTTAGCTTGTGAAGCTTGCTGCTGATTTTGCTTTGTCTGTTTGGAGAGAAAGAGGTGACTCTTGCTGGCAGTGACACAAATTACACAAGTGTTTAGCTTGCTATTGGCGAAATTACTGCTTTGACTTGAAAAAGGATACAGAAATCGATGCACCAAGTGCCATTAGAGAGACAAAGACACACGCGGGTCTAACTTTGAAAAGCCTATTATACATAAACTCCATTCAATTTCTCCACAGAAAAATCACCCTGGACCCAAAGTCTGTATTTGGGAAGATCTGGTATGAGGTCTGGTGTTGCATCATGGATCACTCTGTAGAGGTCGTGCTGCTTGAACTAATTTCCAACACTGTCCTGTTTCACATTCATTCAAGTACACAAATTTTGGCCCATTATAACCACAGCCGTCCTCTGTTAGACACAGAGCAGCTGGGGGCTCAGTTCTTGCGTGCCTGCAACTCGGCAGTAGTCTTTAAGCAAGGGGAAAGTGTTACTCATCCAGTTTCCCCCACCGGGCCTGTGCAGGGATTCGAACCCTGCCTAATTGACTACATTGCATTCACTGCGCTGTAGTCACTGCAACCTTGAGAGGAAGCGTGAGGGAAAGATCTTGTTGAAACTGAGCCCTAGAGCCTCTGACAGTGGGAAGAGTCACACAGGCATATTCTCAACATATCAAAATTGCCTCTGTCTCCAAAGCTCCTCTAACAATATTCAACTTGGATTTTAGGAGGGAAGGGTATTCAGGCTGGCTACAGGCTAATAGCCTACAAAGTCAAAAATGTACAGTGGCTGGAGGGTAATGTGCAGCCGAGGCTGAGCTGAGCTGACGGAATGGCTGAAAAGGAAAGGAGGGAGGGAGAGGATGGAAACCGAGGGAGCAGAAGACCGAGCATTGAAAGGGCAAAGGAAATATAGAAAGAGATGGGGGAGGAAAAAACACCAAAAGGAGGTGGAGAAATACCACAAACAATCCTTAGGTGATGCAATGCTACAGTTGCAGATCGCCCCTCTACCTCAGTGTCCTCATCTCTTTCTTTTCTCTTCATCCTTTATCCGTTTTCTCGCCACCTGCCCTCTGTTGCTCCCCAGTGCCCTTGTCTCTGAGAGCTACATCAGGTGAGGTTACAGGTGCACCGAACAAATCCCTCACCTCCCCCCTCCTCCTTCATCCCTCCCTCCCTCCTCAGCGGGCTCGAGCCACATTAATCCGCTGATGTAGATTTACAGCGACAGGGCAGCCCGGTGAGCCCCTGGTTAGTTCACTTCAATTCCAGAATGTTCTCTGAATGTCCTTTTGTTTTTTCCCCTTGTCTTTCTCATCCTCTTCCTCCTCTCAAGCTGCCTCTCTCATGTTCCACAAACTGTTGCCTTTCTTTACCACCGCTACCTTTTTACATGATCCCTGACACGTTTTTTCCTCAAGCATCTGATGTGGCTGCTTAGATAATCCCATGTGAGGGATTAGCGTGACACCTGACCCAGGCAGTAAGAAAAACCAAAGATGAAGAGCAGCACCACCTTGCTTAGACTTGAGACCAGCCACCATTCGTTAACATATGTGTTCCTGTGATCATATTTTGTGCCAAAAAGCAGGTAACACAGCAGCAGCAGAATTAATGTTTGAGTATCAACGCCCTAAATAGCTTTCATTGTTATGTAGAAATATCATTACTTTCCTGCCATTTTTTGTTAATAAAACACAGTTTGTGTCTGTTCGAGGCGCATTATGCACCGCATCAATGTGATCCTGGTTTTAAATCTAGCTCAGAAATGTTCCTGCACGTCATCCACTACTCTTTCTAATCTTTCGCTCTCTGTCTACCTTAAAATACCACAAAGGAGAAAACGCCATGTTTGGCAAAAAAGCGACAGTGTTCTCAGATGAGCAGCTTGATGTGCACTCTTAAAAATAGATAGTTATTTGTACGAGCTGTGCTGATCACAATCAAAAGACTATTGTATCAGTGGAGGAGTCGAATGATTGAAATGGCCAGTAGCACAATCTTTGTTAAAACTGATTTGGTGACTTGCATGTCAAACAAGGTCTACATCTAGATCATTGATTCCCATTCAGGGGTACTGTTTCTCCAGGGAGTACTTGGCAGTTGCCAATCAGTACATTCAGTACATGTGGACTAGCTCAGCTAACTCTCTCTCTCTCTATCTATCTATATCTATATATATCTATATATATATATCTATATATATATAACCCTCAAAATTAATAACCCTCAAAAACCCTAACTGATTGCATAGGACACATCTAAGTTTTCAACTGACAAAGTCATTTGAAACACTTAAAACACTGTAACCAATAACCAATAACAATAACCAATATTTTTAGTTAACAATGGTTCAAATGACCCCATGTATGTGAAAGATATCGCTCATATTAATAAAGTCACAGAGAATAATGAGCCAACTGTATTTCGCTCAGCTCTACGGGGCTTTATAGCATCTTTTTCAACGTTATTTTGGTTTTACAGCTTGCAACTTTACTGTTTTTGTTCGTTCTCACTGCTCTCATCAGAGTCATTTCCAGACACATTGCACAGTGGTAGTAAATGAAAATCCCAGTTAAACCACCTGTCCAGCAACAAAAAGTTTGGCACAAAAACTTTGTAAAGTTATAACATGTCAGTGTTGTGCTGACAACTTGTTAATCCTACGTGCCCCCCAAGTCACTTGCAACACCACAGGTTGCAATTAAGAATATCTCAAAACTGGAAAGCAGTCCAGCGGAAAAGTCTAAATGTATAGCTAGCTATGTACTAGCAAGTATAACAGATAAATGGTTGATTTGCACATTCCAAGTGTTAGTTGAAGATAACTTATCTGAGCCTACCGCAAAACCAAATTAAACAAAAGCAAAAATATGCCTAGAAATTGACATTCAACAAACATTTAAAATGTCTTGGATTTATTCACATGTGCAGCCACGGATTAACCACAGCCACATTTTTTTCTCTGCGGTCGCAAAATTCAATGAAGGCCATTCAATCTATAAAAGGGGGCATGATGATGGTGTGCCTGAGCCCATCTGATAGGGTTGTGAGGCTAAATAGAAAACCTCTAACGCTGATCCCAGTGGTAAAGCACTCTAAACACGTTCCTCCAATCGAGGCAGGTTCAGCTTTTATCAAATCAATCAAGTCTGCTTTAATGCAGTTACTCATTTCGTAATCAAAACAAGGTCAAATGAAAACAAATTTAATTAATCTCTGTTTTAAAACACTCCTCATGAATTTATGTCGTAAAGATTCGTGTCAGTCTTTTGTGAACTCCATTATCGGAAAATAAAATGGTTTTCTCGTCTTCCATTTTCCATTTTGTTTCTTCACCCGCTGCTCCCACTGAGTCCACGCCTGCTGGAAACACACCCACTCCTGACATTGTCATGAGTCCACCAAATGGCATATGTTAACTCGGCGTGCATCGATTAACTTTGACACTGCAGCATCTTGTCTCTCACGGTTCCTAGCCACTGGCTCCTTTCCACCACCACCTCCTCTACCATCATATCTCTTTTCCCTCTGTCTATCCTTCCTTCCTAAATCTTTTGTAGCCATCTTACTCTGCTTTCCTCCTCCATCCTTTCTGACCCTCCACTTTTCCTCTCATCTGCTTTTACCTTCTTTTCTTTTTCCCCCTCAGTTTTATTATTTCCTCTTTCCTTTGCCCCAAGCTTTCCCTTTTCCTCATGTTCAGTCTCTTTTTCCTTCTTCCCTCCTTCCCTTCTATCTTTCTTCTTCTTCTTCTCTCCTCCCTCCTCCACCCCAACACCAATCGCTCCTAATCTGACACTGCAGGCCGCTTGTCCACTTAGTTTTCTCTCCACACTGTTGACACTGGCCTGAGTCCTGCATCAGATATGCTGAAGGAGGAGTGTGCAAGTATGTGTGTATAAGGGGGCGGGATAAAAGGAGGAGGAGGGGGAGTCATGTCCAAACGTGATGAAACACACCTAGGGATGAGTGCAAGTCCATTCATCTCCTTGTTCTCAGGCATCCATCTAGAGAGGCTGATGGAGAG
>JAPMOB010227529.1:0-36441 GCA_029875015.1 Lepomis gibbosus
ACAGAGACACTGGATGTACCTGCTGGACTTCAGCACCTCGGACAGAGACACTATGTGTAACTGCTGGACTTCAGCACCTCAGACAGAGACACTGGATGTACCTGCTGGACTTCAACACCTCGGACAGAGACACTGGATGTACCTGCTGGACTTCAACACCTCGGACAGAGACACTGGATGTACCTGCTGGACTTCAGACAGAGACACTGGATGTACCTGCTGGACTTCAGACAGAGACACTGGATGTACCTGCTGGACTTCAGCACCTCGGACAGAGACACTATGTGTAACTGCTGGACTTCAGCACCTCGGACAGAGACCTGTACCTGCTGCACCTCAGACAGAGACCTGTACCTGCTGGACTTCAGCACCTCAGACAGAGACACAGACAGGTTTACTAAACTGCGGCTCAGCTGGGACGCTGCCTGCTCCTCTGAGTGAGCTGTAGTATTTGTGGTGTTGTGAGTCACCGGTGTGCTGATGACGCTGACATTTCCAGTTTCCTGCCGTACGCATGAATCCATCTCCGTCAGTATTAGTTTGAAATGTCAGATGCTGAACGCTGACAGCTCCGACATATGATGACAGGAAACACTGACACACACAAACATCTGCGACGGAGACACTGCACATGTCAGGAGAACTGTGAACACTGAGCCTGACGAAACCGTACTTTCAGATTTATTGTTTCTGAATGCAGGACTTTTACTGTCATGGAAAAGACAGAAACAAACTTTCATTACAGTCTCTGGCGCTGTGCAACTTATCTGCCCCACAACTCTCTCTCTCTCTCCTCACTGTGTCCCGCTCGGACAAACAGCATGCACATAACTCGTCAGAGAGCTCGCGCTCCGCTGGATTTCAGTTATGAGAAAGGGAATCTGTGAGCAGATGATAGCGAGGTAGAGGAGGAAGAGAACCACATGTTAAATTATGGCTTGTTGAGGAGCTTTTTCGTTCAGCACGGCTCCGTCTGCAGCAGAACTGCTGCTCTGCAGCGACGTCAAAGTCGCATCAATTCTAACCTGAGTGTCCAGACTGAGGTCGCATTTAAAAAGATCCGATCTGTATCAGCTTTGGACCACATATGGAAGTGACCCAAAGTGGCCAGAGGTGGTAGCAGAGGTGGGCGAGGGGTTAACCTTCTGTAGCCCTGATTACTGAAGACGTTACAGCCTGTAAATCTGTTGAAACAACAACTTACTAATTAATATAAATGAACTGATTGTACTAAACCTGTACTGACACGTGAAGCTGAGTAAATGACTCAGCTCTGTGTCCTCCTGACCAATGAAAGCACATGATCTTTGATATGCAAAATCCCTCATTTATCACACACACACACACACTGGCCACCTGTCATTTCCTTTGGTGTGTAATCCAACACTCAAACAGAATAATGAAAGCACATCTGAGAGATTTATTTAGTTTCAATGTGTCGAAGCAGCAGAACAAAACACATTTGTTCCCATCACACACACACACACACACACACACACACACACACATCATTTGAAACTACACATCATATTTTTTTGTGTTTGTTTGTGTCACATGTTTCACGATATGAAAAGATTTTCAGTTCCTGACCTGAACCTGGAGGACGGACTCCGGCTCCTTAAAGCTGCTGGAATGATGTTGTTTTGAACCAAAAGGACGTTTTTTTGTGTGTTTTGATGTTTATTCTGGTTTTGCTCCGACCTGCTGATCTGTTCCTGCAGGTTTTCTGGGCCAGTGATTAGAACTTCTGCTTGAACAAGAACCTCAGCTTGTTCATTTCCTGTTTAAACCTTTCCAAAATAAAAGGTCTGTCTCTCTCTCTCCATGTGGCTGTCTCTCGCCCAGAGGGGAAGGTGGAGGTGACTAAAGAGGGGATGAAGTTGTGCACGATGGGACCGGGTAAAGTGTTCGGAGAGCTGGCCATCCTCTACAACTGCACCAGGACGGCGACCGTCCGCAGTGAGTACTAGAGCAATGGTTCCCAACCTGGGGCTCGGGACCCCCCCAGTCCCCACAAGATTGTTAACAGAAAACACTGCTTATTTCTTTCTGATCTTTGCTTCCATGTGAATTATTGGAGAAACTTGCTTCTTTGTGACAAGAAAAAAAAATACCCTGCAAAATAAGAGTTTCAGAGACTTTCTGGTGACTTTTTAAAGACTGAAAACAAGCAGGGCGGGGCAAGTTAACTCGTTATTATCTCGTCATTATCACATTAACATATTAATTAATTGCTGGATGCAGCTCACTGCATAATGATCCTGCTGATGTCCGGTTCAGTGAAACAGTAACAGATTCTGGAAACTCCCAAACAGCGAGGATCAGTCTCTCTGCCAATGATCTGTGCTGCGCGTCGCCTACAAAAAGTTCAAGACAATTCAGCTTTGGCGGCGGCAGGGCGTGTCTGTGAGGCGAGCTCCGCCCCTCCCTCTAACTTCTGAACACAGGCTGTTTCTGCTGAGACCTGAAAACAGATTTCTACCTGTTCACCTGCTGCTCAGTAGGAGCCTGTTCTGATCGAGGCTCTGGACTCTGGATAAAAGCTAATTCCCTGGCAGCAGCAAACAGCTTTGGTTTAATATTTGATTTGATTACATTAATGTTTAAGTTGAGATTTAACAGGAATATTTTATTGCTGCTGTGTGAAGGGAAAACTGCTGGGAAAGTGTTTACAGACCAAATGTTATTGCACTTTGTGTTTATAGCAGCACATTTAAATTAAATTAACACACTACTTTAGAATTCATTATTCAATTTGGCACATAATGTGATCCTGATTATTTCATGTCATGTGAAGTCCATCACTCTGCCTGCTAACTTCTCCCATCCTGCTGTTGTTTTCATTACGTTGCTGCCTAATCACAATTAAAACTTTAAGCCGTTGCCCAGCACTAAAAATAACAAAATGAAAAGTGCACTGAATCCGCCCATCTGACATTAAAGACGTCTGAAGTTGAGTTTTCTCTCTCTGCCTCTCGCTCACTGAGGAGGGCGAGAATTGTGACCCCCGGAGGATTGGAGACATTTCTGTTTCACGCATGATGCCGCTCAGGCCGAACATGACAGAATGACTGGGTTTAGCTTCAGGCTCGGCAGCAGGGGCCGGTTCCAGGGGCCCCGCTGGCTTCGCTGTGATCAGTTTTCTTCAGATTGGATGCCGGCCGGATTTATACCATCAGAAGCTCCTTCAAGGCTTCGGCACAGAGTCTGTACTGAGCGAGAGGCTGATTCTCACGGTTAATATCATTCACAGCTGTTCTTTAAATGTAGCTGCAGGAATATTTGAGCTTCGGCAGGCGTTCATTCAGGGAAGCTCTGTGGGAAACGCACACACAGCTGCTCAGCCTCATTAATTATTAAACTATTTCAACGCAGCACCAGGATCTGACACTAGTTCACCTTCCCTGCTTTTTGTTTATAGACCAAAACCGTCTCTGATCGTAATTTCTTTTGCATTGTTCTATCCTGAAAGCAGCACGACCTCATCATTTATTTATACACTGTAACTACAGAGAAGAGTTTCTTCTTGCTACTTTCAAAGGTTAAAGTCGATGTTACTGCTGCAGTGAAGCGTCACTGGCCAGTAATCTGATGCACGCTGACCACGAGTGCCCCCCCCGTTACACAGACGGCACAGAGCAGCTCTAAACCAGCACCGGTTTTTCCTCCGCTGAGATTCCCTTCAGTAAAAAACGCAACGTGGAACAAAACTGATCCGAGTTCAGGAGAAGAGAAGTCGACAGGGAGTGGGAGTCTGAACCAGAACATCAACCGCAACTCTGACAGCAGCGTGTGCGTGTGTGTGTGTGTGTGTGTGGACCTCAAACTTTTTGTCAGTGCTTCCTGGTAGAGTGCTCGTTAAGCAGTGGTTGCCAGGCAACACCATCCGGTCCAGCCAATAAGGCAAGGTTTTGGCAGCGGGGTCTCTTGGCAACAGCGCTGGGTTCGAGGGGATTCGTTTCCGTTTGCTGAATCCTTTTTTTTTGCTCGTTATCTTCACATTAACACACGAGCTGCAGCTGGAGTTTGACTTAAACACGGAGCGGTCTGCACGTCAGCGCCACGGCTGCGTGTCACTGTTCAGAAACACAAAGATCACTGACACCAGGTCAGCAGCTAAAAGGACGTTTATTGTTTCTTAACTGAAGATTCGGTCTCGGGAAGCAAACGTATTATCTAAACGATGCAGATTTAAGGTGTCGAGACGCCGCTTCGAACAGGAGCGGCACAACTGCTGCACTTTTAAACGGGAACGTAGCAGTTAGCAGCCAGAGATGATTTACTGATAAACCAGCAGGCTGCACAGCTGTTTCATTTCCTCTGCCTAATCCATGATTATTGTCTTGAAACGGTCTGAAGCTTCTTTTCTCTTTGAAACTACTTCTGAACTCGAGCCGGGCCGAGCCAGAGACGCGCCACTCGCAGGCTGTGTTCAGAAAGTTTCTACACCCAAATAGCAGCACAGCAAACACTAATTCAACACATATTCATCTACAAACGCCTCGGTCCTCGTCCCGTGAAAGAAGCAGGTGTCTCACAGTTGCTGCACTGTGCCGAGCAGCGCCTGTTAACTTTGGAGCCGTTGGTCAGATTCCAGTGTTCCAACATGTTGGAGCGGCCCGATCCTACACAGGAAGCCGATGCGGCAGCAACAAATAAACACATTCGTTTCATTATAAAACACTGTAAAAGTTAACGTGTTGCTGCGGCGACGGCACAGCAGCACAAACCGCCTGCTTCTTCCACTTCTGGACTCTCTGACCTTTGACCTTTCCTGCACACGGCCGAGATCTCCTAATGTCTCCGTGAGTCATTAATGAACGCCGACCTGGAACACGCCGCCGCAGCACGTTAAACTCGTCTCAGCCCGTAATACTTGCTGCTGCGTCTCCTTAGCAACAGACAGCAGGTCATAAAGCAGTGGTAAGCAAACAGCTTTTGTGTTCCCCCACAGACACAGAGTACTGCAGCACCTCAGCAGGCTCTGTAGTAGTTTTAGTAATGTTGAAGTGGACTACATCCTGACGTGTGCGGCGAGCTCGCTTCATCAGCTCATCCCATTACATCCCCATTGCAGCCTGGACTGTCTGGTGGGAGCTGCACCCCCGCACCAGCTACAACACCTACTGTTTTTCACTTCACTATGTGGGAAACAACGAGACAACAGAAAACCTTAAAGCCGTCAGGAGAGCGAGGAAAGCTCAGCAGATGGTGTGCAGGTCAGCTTCAGGTCGCTGCTGCTGCTCTCTCCACAGCACCGTTTCTTTAGACATATTAACAGTAGCTGAATAAGCTGTTAGAAGCAGAAAGTAGTGTTTTACAGGTTCCAGGAATTCTCTGTGGTGATTAGGTCCTAGACATGGACACATTATATTCTATAAACATAAAAATAAAAATATATAAAAATATATAATATGTGCAGTATGACAGTTTGTGCAGTGATATGCAAAATATTTCCAAAATATCTGCACGTGCAAACTTTTGCAGTATGTACTGTAAAGTGGGTGAAGGGGGGGGGGGATCTCGGGCCTCATTAATAAGGCCAGCTGCAGATGGAAAGAAGGTAGCGGCTCCTGTTGGCGGCTCCTGTTGGCAGCCTTGGATGTACTGATAGCTATCACTGGATGGATTACTGTTTGAGTTTGATAGTTTTATTGTCCCCTAGAGGCACCAGTAGTCAGTACACACCTTAAAACAAACAAATAAAGCAGCTCCTGGATTTGTTGGGCTTCTGTAAATAACTTCAGAGTACGGTCTAGACCTGCTCTTTATGAAAAGCGCTGTGAGATAACTGTTGTTGTGATTTGGCGCTATATAAATAAAATTCAAAATTGAAATGAATAGAAGACATACATATATAAAACATACAGCAACCAGGCCTACAGTTTAAAAACCCAACAGCTGGATCTCAGATATCTGTTTGCCTCCTCCTGGGGAAAGCTGTTCGTCCTCCCTGACAGCAGAAGTCGAACCTCTGCCAGAAGAAGAAGTTGAGGATCCGTCAGAGTGGCCTTTGCTCTCTGAGTGGCTCTAACGTGATAAACATGGCCAAGATCGTTCAGGCTTGTGGTCTTTTACCAGAGTTTAAAATCTTTTCATTAACCATGCTGAGGATGCAAACCAGCAGATCGTTGCAAAAAATTTAAATGGACTCAATAAAAGATGAATAAAATATTTTCAAGTGTTTTATTCATGAATGATCTCGGCCATGTTTATCACGTTAGAGCCTCATCTGTCAGCGTGGTCTTTGGCCTTCCTGCAGATGGAGTCAGTGGCATCAAAAGTCAATTTACCATCCAGGATGTTGTCCAAGTACCTGTGCTGTCTTACTGTCTCTCCGGCTCTGCAGCCGGTAAAAGTTCAGCGCCGTGTCAGGGAGGATTCGGCATCTCTTTTGTCTTAGACAGTGAGTCATGACATCATTTGAAGAAATAGTCCAGGACTGGTCTGTGGCAGGAGGCTGACAATCGCAGAGTCATCTGCAAACTAGATTATGAACCTTGACTTGAACCGAGTCTGGCGGTCACCAATAATAAAGGCGACATGGCTGCAGACTCTGGTGCCTGTCCACGTGCCGCCCTTACAGAGACTAAAAAGACTGAAACAGTGAGCGAGGGTTACCAGAGCAGATCTGGACTGGTTTACCTCGTATCAGCCGGGCATCTCCTTCCGCAGCTGTACCTGTCATTCAAACCAGGAAAGGACTCTCACCTGGACACGGAAACGGCCGACAGACTGACAGCTCTTTGTGGATGCTGTGGGAGGCGGGGGTGGAGCGATTTGTCTGGTGAGCTCTGATAATGAATGAGACTGCGGCATGTTGACTGGTTACGCGGCCCCGTGCGGTCTACGTCCAACTTCTTAGAGGGACAAGCGGTGTTCAGCCACGGCATACGAAGCAATAACAGGTCTGCGACGTCCGGGTCGGCATGTGTCCGTCCTTCGGCGAGAAGCAACTTCGAAACAACTTTCGAACTTTTACTCTTCCACAGATACTTTTATTCTGACAGACACATTTTGAAATGTAGCGAAGTGCTGTACTTGTTGATAAATACTTTAGTACAAAGTAAACGTAGACGATCAAACCACAGGAAGCAGAGTGATGAAATGTTGTGTAACTTGTGTTCAGGCTGATGTAAATATTGTTTGTGTGTCTGAGTTCAGTCTCATTAAACTGAAGGAAGTTTGTACAAATCTGCACATCTCCAAGGTAACTGCAGCACACACACACACAGATCCTTCTATCTTTGTGAGGACCAGCGTTGACATAATGCATTCCCTGGACCCGGACCCTAACCTAAACCTGATCCTACCCTAAAAGAGTCTCTGAAGCTGTGAGGTCCCAACAAAACGTCCTCAATATGTTGGTTAAGATCTTGTTCCCGTCCTCACCATGGAGGAAGCATGTCTTCTTCTCTTGCTCTTCTCTTTGAGCTGCATCGCTTATGATCTGTATGTATTCACAGATTAGTGAGTTATCATTCTGTGGCTCGTTGGGATCCACTGAGATCCTCTTGGACAGTGTGTTCGTTTGTATGTTGGTGTTTCTGCTGTTGTGTCGTCGACCTGTTGCTGTTTGTTGTTGTGCACAAGCGTTTTTAAGATCTATAAACACACGATGCAGCAAAACGAGGGAGAGCAGTTTGTTGTGTTTGTAGAGGAGCTTTTTCCTAACGTTACTCCAACATGACAAACTCCTCTCCTCATTTCCACGCTCGTCTTCCTGCTACAACTCAGCTCTCATGAGATTTCAGAGCGAGAACTGTTCTTGAGCGAGGGCGTCACCTGGAGTCCCTCTTAGGGATCCTTTTCACGATGCTGTCGGACTCCTGGAGACGACAGTCTGGTTTCATCCTGAGGTCGTGAGGTCTAAAAGTGTCTCGGCTCTCTGAGCCACAGTCCCAGCTTCATAAAGATGATATTTAAAAAGACTTTTCCAGGTGAGTCACAACAGGACAACAACAGTCCTCAGGAGAAATAACAGCAGAGTCCTGAATCCACATCAGACCTCCACCATAAAACCTTAAAGCACAAACTGAATATGAACTTAAATTAATGTTTGGCCCTGGAGCCTCGCTTTTTATTACCTGTCACATCTGCTGTGCTAACAGATGAACAGACTCTCCCCGCTGAAGGAAGATATGCTGTGGTTGTTCTCTGATTTAAGTCCCACACACCTCCAGCGTCCTCGGCCGTCTGGGGAATCGAACCTGCGTCATTATGGAGGTGTGATGTCTCCACGCTGAGCTTCAGACTCCAGAGACGCTCACACTTTGTGTCTTTCTCGTCACAGCGAAGCTCTCTCTGCCAACCAGTGATGTTAAAAGCAGCTGCGCAGTGATTGGTCAGTTTAAACAGGAGCGTGATCTCCAGCGACGGCGAGGACACGCGTCCCCTTCAGCACCGTTTTAACGTGATAGATTCTCACTCTGCCACTTGAGCAGTTTGGACAGTTCAAGTAAGTAGGAACTTTAAGGTCAGCGGATCCTTGACGGTCACCAGCATTGCGTCAAGTCATGCCTCTGCCTCTGATTGGTTGTTGAAAGAATGCGGCCTCTTGCTGATTTCCTCCTGAGTCTCCTCCACAGAGACGCTTTTAATGGACCTGTCTTTTTTTATTTGCCTTGTTGCTGAAATGAAACTTGCCTGTGAAGAGTTTCCTCTGTCTGTCCTGTCACCTCATTCTTACTCCTGACTCGTTACATTTTTAGACGTTTGAGGCTCCGTGGTCAAGTTAGCAACAACAAATATGCAGCGTCCGGTTTGACAGGCGTTTCGAAACATCGCCAGTTTGAAACGGCATGTTATTAAATTTGGTTAGGTTTGGGAAACAAAAAGCAGAGGTGGAGGGAGTACAAAAATATTCTTAAGTAAAAAAGTAAAAATGACTTTGAAGCAAACAAATTGCATTTCCTGTGACTATGTCAAAATAAAGGTCAACTTGTGTTTTGCCAGTTAAGTGCTTTAAATGTGAAGCTGCAGCAGCAGGAAATGTTCAGTTTGCATTAGCTTAATACAGCATTTTTTCACAGCTCACACTGCATCATGATAAAGCTGACGTTCTCTTGCACTCGAAGCCAAAGTGGTGGCGAGTTTTTCCTTCCACTTTTTTTTAAATCATTAACGGATGTGATTGAAAATGTAGTGAAAGTACTTTAAATGAAACATTAAGTAAAAGTAACATTACAGATTTTTTTAAAAACAACTTTGGCCTAAAAGGCCTTTTATTGTGGCCAGCCTAAGGCCTTTTTATTGTGGCCAGCCTAAGGCACACCTGTGCAGTCCCTGAGCTGCCTGATCAGCATCTTGATCAGCCACACCTGTGAGGTGGATGGATTATCTCGTGCTCACTAACAGATTCTGACAGATTTGTGAACAATATTTGAGAGAAACAGGCCTTTTGTGTACACAGAGAAAGTCTTAGACCTTTGAGTTCAGCTCAGGATGAATGGGGGCAAAAACAAAAGGGTTGCCTTTATAATTTTGTTCAGTGTATATCGAAATTGTAAGTCGCTTTGGATAAAAGCATCAGCTAAATGATTAAAATGTAAATGATGAAGACCCTAATGAACAGCCTGTAGTTAGTGTGTTCCTCAACAAAACACAATGCTGTGCCTGCTTCAAACTATCTGCACACACAGAAGAAAATCTTTAATAAACGTATTTTTTCAGGTCCCTTTGTATGTTTTTCATTATACATCATTAGTTTGTGTGACTGCAGTGTTTCACTTCGATTGTGTTCATTTTGATATGAATTACCGTAAATAAGCTCAGTTAAAAGAAACAAAATATCTGGATCTCACTAATCCCTAAACCCTGGTTTCAGGCCTGGTGCTGATGTGTTACCATGATCACCAAATGATTTGCATAAACATGTACACTGCTTATTATACGAACAGTTCCAGTTCAGCAGGCAGATTTATTAATAAGACTAAAATATCTAACATCCTAAAATTCTGTGGTTGTTCTGTTTAGTTTCACACCACAAACAAACTGCAACAGAGTCTGCAACACCCCTTTTCAAGCGGTCCTGGTCCAGTTGTTTAGTCCGCATCAGCCTGAAAGATCCAAACAGGTTACAGGCGAACGCTTCCTGGGATCTTTTCCAAGTCTGGTACCATAAAGCTGAGAAACGCCAGCTGCTGGACTCACGTTATCTGCACGACACAACAAACGCGGCTCATTCACTTTGAAACTGTCTCAACATGACAGTGTTTGACCTGCTGCTGGACGCAGCGCTCCACCCGTTTAACTTCACACGTGTGTGTGTGTGTGTGTGTGTGTGCTGTTGCCATGACGACATCTGTACTGTATGCACTCTCACATACACACACAGCAGCTCTATACAATTCATGCTTTCATCTGATCTCTGCTTCTGACATGCAGATTAGAGAGAGAGAAAAAGAACATACTCACACATGCATCAACATGGACACGTGCACGCAGCGCTATAGACACGCCTACTGTATTAAGTATTCATGTACACACACATACTGTTTAATAATGATGTCCAGATCCTGGTTTCCTTCTACAGGAGATGCAGCCACAGATTAACATTTAATATAAGCTCTGGTAGTAATAAATAAATTTATTTATTATTTTATTAAACGTGTGTTTTTCAGCTCTGGTCCATGTGAAGCTGTGGGCGATCGACCGTCAGTGTTTCCAGACCATCATGATGAGAACTGGACTCATCAAACATGCTGAGTACATGGACTTCCTCAAGAGGTGACTGCTGCAAAGCAGCCAATAAAAGCCCACAAGCAAGGCACCAACTGTCAGGGTTAGAGGTTTGAATCCCACAGAGATGATCACTGAGTCCCTGCTTCAGATCTCACTACTAGCAGGTTTAAAGTCAAAACCAATCCCAGCTGACACTGGGCGAGAGGCGAGGTACACCCTGGACAGGTCACCAGTCCATCGCAGGGCCACTTAGAGTCACCAGTTAACCTGCCTGTCTTTGGACGGGACTTACCATAGCGCTGTGTTCGACAGGCAAGTTGTGTTTGCTAAGTTTATCTTTTTAAAAGGCTGATTGTAGTTAGCAGTCATGGTCTCACAGCTTAAAAACTGTTGTGCTGATAAAAGAAGCAGTAAAGCCGGCCTTCTTCAGACAAGTTGAGTATCTGGAGCTTGTGGGTTGTGGGTTCCATCACAGTCTCCAAACAACCAGAAACATAGAACTTTCTTCTGAAACTCATCATAAATAATGAAACTCTGTCTCTCTGCAGTGTTCCCACCTTCCAGGGTCTTCCAGAGGAGACTCTCAGTAAACTGGCTGACGTCATGGAGGAGGTGAGACTGTCAGCTACACCACCACACCCCTCTGTAGTGATTATTACGGCACCCTGCTGCTTCTTCAGCAGGGTTAACAAGTGAAATCACGGTAGACTCCGGTGGAACCAATTTAAGTCTCCCTTAACTGAAGACACTAAACCTTTAAGTTATTTTTTGTCCTCTTCTTTGGTGGAGTCACACTGTGAATCCTCCAATCTGGCTTCTCTGTGCAGACTCATTATGAAGATGGAGAGTTCATCATCCGACAGGGAGCCAGAGGAGACACCTTCTTCATCATCAGCAAGGGAAAGGTAACGCTTCACGCCAATTGATTGCTGCGTATTGATCGTCTGACTCATCCTGGTCGTCTGCTGATAACTGTTAATCACTTCTCCTGTCAGGTGAACGTGACCCAGGAGGACTCAGCCAATCAGGAGCCAACACACCTCAGAGAGCTCACCAGGGGAGACTGGTTTGGAGAGAGAGCGCTACAGGGGTAAGATCATGTGACCTCTGACCCCGAGACCTGAACCCTGCACTTCTAATCCTGACCCTACACATCTGAACCTGACCCCTAAACTTCCAAACCAGAACCCCACACAACTGAATCTGAACCCTTAAGACCTTTGTACACCAAGTCTGTTTTTTTGTATCTGAATCAGCTTTATTGAGATTTGGGTTTGACATATACATACATGGAATTTGCTTTGGTATCTTGGTGCTTGGCAAAAAACATATATATAAAAACAAGGTAAAAGTGCTGCAGGTGAAGAATCATACTGTTCTGTATGGTCAGGGGGCATGCGAGTCGGTGGAGGTCCTGGAGGCATAGTTGGATGGTAGAGTGCAACCAGTCACCTTCTCTGCAGAGGGAATGATTCGCTGCAGCCTGCCCTCGTCCCTGACGGTGGCAGCAGCGTACCAGATGGTGATGGAGGAGGTGAGGGTGCCCAGGATGAAGGGGGAGGGTGGGGCTGGGCTCTCCCTGAAAAGCGCCAGACTCTGCCTCCCCATCCACCCTGAAGCACTGTGCTGATCAGCTGTCTCCGGTGTTCACAGACATCTTTAACACCTCACTGGAGACATGCCATGTGCCAGCCTGCTTCAAATCCTCCACCATCGTCCCTGTCCCCAGAAAACCACAGCAGAAAAGTGTAGAAAAGTTTTGTAATGTTGCTCGGCCACTTGCTGCTAGCTAGAAATCTGGTAGCAAACTTAAAAGCTAACACACTTGGACATGGCGACTTCGCTGTTAGTGGTCCTGCGTCGGTTGCTAGCTTTGTTGGCTAGTTCTCCACCCAAGTATCAAGCAACATTATGCTGCTGCTGGTGGAGAGCCGAAGTCACCAAGCAGGCAACATAAGATCAGCAGCCTCTATGGACATACTGTTAGAAACAGCAGAGACAGAGGACACTGAAGGAGGAATTTAAGAAGAGAAAAAAAGAGAGATGAACAAGAAGCTGCTGGACGTTGGTGAGAGGAACAACTAGTCTCCGTACACGGTGGTCTGGCTGCGCTCGTGAGGACAGGGATTGATTCCTTTCCCTGTTAAGCTGCTGTAACAGCTACATGTTTTAACACACACGTCAGTTTGGAGCTTCCAGGCTTTTAGCACCTGTTATCTCACATGTGCGTGAGTGCTTCTCTACTGTTAATCCTCCACAAAAGAATCAAAGACAGTCTCATCCATGTTTCCCCCCAGAGGTTCTGGATGAGACCTTTTAGCTGTGATACAGGAACAAATACATTTTCCACCTGCTGCTATTTAAAACCTCTGCGGCGTCAGCCAGCACGGACCCGCCCTGGTGCAAGATTTCTTGACCAGAACTATTCACCCTGAGATGCACATCACGCAGATCACGTTACACACACAGAGTATCAGACGGTGTGGGTCAGGTTTTCAAAATACCATCTCTTCTCAACAGGGATATGAACTGATATGAATAGTGATGATAGTAACTGAGTTGCTGTTAACTCATCTGAGACATTCGTTCAGGAGTTGTAGGCTTGGGTTAATATTTGTTTTCTACATCTTTTATTTTCAGCACCAAACCTGGTTCTGGCTCTTTATTCTGACTCACATGGGTGTCTGTTACTTGGTAGTTTGGTTTTGCAAGGTCATCATGTTGGGTTTTATTTTTTTGTAGTTAGTAAAAAGGGCCGGGCGGCTAAAAATCCCAAGACACCTACAGGTTGCGACGTATGCTAATAATTATACTTCTCTACATGCCCAGTTGAGTAAACATCCTCAGTTTGCAGGTCTGAGCCACAAGCTGGTCCTCACAAAGATTACAAACAGTACATGAAAACACACGCCGACCGGCGGCCTTCAAACCTTTAATAAACTGCTTCATTTCCTGTGCTGAGATCTGCTGTTATTAAGAGCCGAGACCTTCGATCCTAAATAACTACAGGACACACAACCACACACCCAGAAACACACACGCATTCAAAAGGTGTGTCTGGGGCAGTTTGTCAGTCTGAAATGTAACGATTCCCACTAATGGACAGATTTACATGAGATGTTCATGGTCCACAGAGGGCGACCTTCTGACCTCTCCTCTAGCGCCGCCAGCAGGACAGTATTTTAGTCCAGGGGGCCAGTTTAGAGATTTACAGTTTGGGGGTTTGTGTTTTAAGGACTAAAATCTTGGGTTAAAGCAACATTATGATTTGGCGTCCCTGCAGTGTCAGAGTGTCGCTCAGAGCTGTGGCAGAAGAGGACAGCTGCACACCTGCACTTGTTACGATCACATTGTGATCAAACAACGTCACTGACTAGTCCAACAGAAAGAAGCTCGCCGTCTGTCCTGCAGCCTTTCCTTTCACGAAGCTCTCAGTGTGATCATGTGATGAAACTGTGGCTTTTTATTTACTGACCTCCTGCCGCCGTCACAGCTGCTGCTGGTTGGATTGAAGTGTGTTTCTGTGTTTCCTCAGGGGGGCGCTTTTTTCCTGTCACATCGTCAGGAGCGTGAGGGCTCTGTGAGTCTGCAGCTCTCACTTTGCCTGGGTGAATTACCCACAGTTCATAGTGTCGTGATGTTTTTTAAAAAAAGAAGGTAAACAAACATAGAAGCAGCAACTTCTATGTGTGCTGGTTTGATAAAAACAAGTAAGCGGATTATTTTAAAGTGACCTCTGACCTCAGCAAGATCCTGGAACCCGTTCAGATCAGACAGTCGGCCCTTTCGGTACATACTGGTGCTTGACAGGACACACCAACATACAAATATTAATATAGAAAGGTACAGAGATGGTATACAAAGTAACTCTAACACAAAAAATAACAAATGTAAAATAAAAAGCTGTTCAGATGTAGTCAAGGTACTGTGAAAAGTCGCACAGTGCAGCGCCACCCCATTTAAACATGAGCAGAGTCTGGGAGGGTTGAGGGTTCAGGTCTTTAGAGAGGAGATTAGGACTAGGCCTCTGTCTGCGAGTCTGAGTCCTGTTTTCTCTGTGAGGACCAGAGTTTAGACCGTGTTGGTGCAACGTGAGGGCTGGATTTGATTTGTCTCATCCTCTCTTCTTGGCTGAGCTGGTGTGTCGGCCAGTATGTCTGGTGGCTCAATCCCCGGCTCCTGAGCCTAGAGGGACGCCCAGAGTTGCTCCTGGTGGCCATCTGAGTGGATTTGTGTGACCGGGTGAAATGTTTACTTCTGCCAAGTTAGACAAGATCCCAAATTAGGTTTTTAAAGTGAATCAGAAGCTAAATGTGTCCTCACACGTTCAGAAGTACAGACATGTGAGGACACTCACACTCGCAGTTTAATTCATGTGTGTGTTTGTCCACAGGGAGGATGTCAGGACAGCCAACGTCATCGCCGCCGAGGACGTCACCTGCCTGGTCATCGACAGAGAGTAAGACTCTCACACACGCTGTCTTCATGTTTGCATCACGATATAAAAAGTACAGTTAACAGAACGTCACTGCAGCAGGTGAAGCTGCTGCTGCTCTCTGCTGGTCCGCTCAGCTCACTGCACCGTCACTGAGCTGTAAAGCCATGTGACCCTCAGAGTGTGTGGCGTGTTGTTACGAGCCAGCTCTGAAGAGGAAAGGGAGGCAACGTGAAACCAGATGGACACACAAAGAAAACTGTCTCTTACAAGGCCAGAACCAAAAAACATGAGCAAATCAATCAATATGTTGTTATTATTATTATTGTTGTTGTTATTATTTAGAGATAAATGCTTTTATTTTATTTCCAACAGCTTTGATGTGTCATAATGTTCTTTTTTATTTACAGGCAGTATTAATGAATTAGATTCTCTCACAGTCTGTGTGCTGATTGGCTGATCTCTTTCTTCCTCCTCAGCTCATTCAAGCATCTGATTGGTGGATTAGACGACGTTTCAAATAAAGGATACGAAGACGCTGAAGCCAAAGCCAAGTAGGTTTAATGTACACATATGACACGTGTTAGTTATTTACAGAGGTTAAATATGTCCTTTGTCTTAAAATCAGCTTCAGGAACATGTTTTCTTCTTGTCTGAACGAGCACGTTCCTTCAGCAGCAGACTGTTTCTTTACAGCTGCATCACAGCGGGAACAGAACATGGAAGCGACAGGGCGATTTATTCAATGTATCTACAAATATTTTCATAATCAAACTTTTACTGGAGGGCAAGTTATCTGTGGGACGGTGAGGAGAGACAGGAGATGTGGAGAGAGAGAGCTGGGGAATGACAGGAAGCAAGCGTCCGGCCAGCGGGGAATCAAACCGGGGACTCGCTGCTCAGCCATCAGGTCGCCGGCGGTGCATCGCCTCTCTGAAGGACGAGTTACTAGAAGCCTCCTGTGTGTGTGTGTGTGTGTGTGGGCGAGTGTTTACAGCAGCAACAGGACTCCTGTTACGTAACACCTGCTAATAATACAGCAGCCTGAGGTCACAGCCAGGTCGCCCTGAAGGACGCCGGGGAGGACCGCTGAACATGAAGCAGAGAGGAGTTTGTCGTGTTGGAGTAACGTTAGGAAATAAAGTCTTGCTCTACAAACACAACAAACTCCTCCCCCTCCTTTCCACCGCCGTCTTCCTGCAACAACTCGCCTCTCATGAGATTTCAGGGCTTCAGTTTCCTGTTAAAACCAAAGGAGGTCCTCGTAGGGATCCTGTCCATGATGCTGTCAGACACCACAAGAAGACCTTTCTGCGGACGCCCTCAGCAGAAAGGAATATGTTGCAGTCGGTTAAGCTGCCGGCCGAAGCATCTACACCACAAAACTTTCTGTACCTACGAGTCATTTCAACACCAACGTGTGTTAAATAGAGCCCAGGTTTAAAAATACAGAAAGCACCCATCAACAAAATCTAGATTTCCTCCCTGTGGGGATGGTTTCAAGTTAAATCTGATGTTGTTAATCTGTAGCTGAAAAGTCCGAGTGTTGCATGTTTTGCTCTTTGACACTTCAGCAGGGTGAAGCTTGGCGGCACAACTCTAACAGTCCGGCTCTTTCTCACTATTACAAACTATTTTTAGAGTGTTTATGTGTTCCGACTGAACAGCAGCCACCGTTTCTGAAGAAATCTGATCCCACAGTTTCCGGGAAATAGTCCAGTCCCCGTTTGGAGAACCACACACACACAGATTAGTCTGTTGGGATCGCTGTGTTTACTTTGGCCAGAGTCTGTCTGTTATTTAGACCTGAGAAACTGGAGGTTTGCTCCACAGAAAAACTCACCACAGATCATGTTACATGCTGAAAGAGGGTTTAACTGTTCAGGCTGAGAGCAGCTCTGTTTAAAGCTTTAAACACAACATCGAGATCTTATCAGCTTCTAAAGCAGTTGTGTTGTGCCGGGTCCTGGTCCTGGTCCTGGTCCTGGTCCTAGTCCTTACTATTTACAGATACCGTGCTGATGTTTTTGTCCACACACGGTCAAACAGATCTTCTGTTGGCTCTCACGCAGGTTCCCCCACATAAACAACCGAACAGGAAGTTTGTCAGTTAGACGACGAGTCCTCCGACCTGAACGATGAATTAGGTGGTCGCACAACACATACGAGCGTTTCCTGTACCAGTCCAGCAACAGGCGACCAGACCTGATCTACGTGAGGGAAGTCAGTAACGTTGTTTAACCTAACTGAAAACTTGGTTTCACGACGCCACAACAAACGTGAACATGGGTCGTACAAACGAGCTTATGAGTTTCTGGTGAGGACAGTCTGCAGTTACAACGCGCTGCTTCATGGTGAGGCGTGTTTGTGCCACCTGATGAAGTCCAGCGCTCTCAGCTAGCTCTGTGTTTGGTCTCCACCAGCTGCTGAGGGAAACATCTGGCTCTTTAGCTGCTAAACGCTGCACCGTGTCCACCAGCTGCTCTCAGTGAGCTCGGCTGATGTGTTTGCATGTTGAAATGTTGAAATGTTGAACGTTGACGAAGAGCAGCAGAGAAAATGTGCAGCTGATAAAGTCCGGAGTTGTACCTGCTAGCATGGATGTAAAACAGTAATATATCTATTGATAAAGGTTTTACACAGAAATCATTTCAGAAACAAAACCACAGAAGGTCCCAATGTTTCCAAAACTGAGAAACAGAATCCTGCTGGCTTTTCTCTGTTTCAAATGAGTCGAGTAACTTCCTGGAGAAGGTTGGACTGGGTTTGGTATTTGTAAAGTTGAGCTTCTGACCTTTACCGGACACCAGACTGTCCCGCTCTGAAAACTCTGACGCATCACATGCTGTTCCCCTCAGGTTTAAAGTTTGCAGAACTTCAAACTAAAACAAATGACTTGAAACACTTTAACACCTGAACAGACACGTTCACAGCCAACCAAGTTAACATCCTGGTGAACCTCTGGAAGGCTTGGTGTCTTCTGGTTTGGAGGTCAGGACAGTCTGTCCTGCAGTCTGTCACTACGGTTACTGGGTGAACCTCCGAGCAATGTTTCCACGTGCTAAAAATACCAGCAGCAGAAGCAGCAGCGTCCTGCCCTGCGGTCGTCCTCTCAGCTTGGCATTACACCCAGCAGGACTCAGCCGGAGCAGACGAACCTTTCAGAGGTTTCCCTGTTTCAGTTTGAGCGTGCTCAGTTGGACTTTTTCCAAGACAAACTTCCACACAAACGTGGGTTTTATGTAGAATAAGAACAGAACTTTCTCCAAAATCCATCAAGACTACAGAGAAGTTTGGTGAGGCCATCTGATCTGGAGTGTGACGCCCGATCGGCTCAGGACCAGCCTCGTTTGTAATTTTCCTGCACACAGAGCTGGAGGATCTGGCCACCTCACCGCACCACCGGTTCCACCAGACCAGAACCTCGTATGGGCACCGCCACCGCCGCCCCTGCCCTCGCCATGTAAACTGGAGATGGAGCTCTTCCTTTGAGACGGCTCTCTTACGGACTCTCTGCCGAACGTTCTCATGAGGACCAGTCTGGGCCTGATGCTGAGGAGTTTGTTTGCACTTTTATACTTTGGATTCTGACCGAGAGACTTTGTTCCAAATTTTGAGGGACTGGACGACCTCGTTGATGTTTTTTGTCTGCAGAATCAAGAACTAGACCGCCGGGATCATCTGTGGACTTTCAGTTATTTGTGTTTGCAGCAGTTTTGTCTGCTGGAGTTCCCGTATTCCTGTATATATTATTTGCTGATAAAGCAGACTAGAGAAAAGAAAAGCTGTTTTGCAGCTCTCGTACTCGTGGACTAAACAAAGTTTGGAGATGAGAGAGTTGCTTCCCGTCCCAGCGAGGCAGCAGAGAGAGCGGATCACCAGCCTCCCTGCTCCTCCGTCCTCCTCCTTCCCTATCACCTCCTTCTCGATTCAAACCTCCAAGAAATTTCCGTTCTTCCACGTGGTCAAATGCTGCAGGTAGAGTACGGGGGGGGGTCACCTGCGTTTCCTTCTGTGGGAAGGTTGGGTGGGTTTAATGTTGAGATACCGGCTCTCGTGCTTGATGTGAATGTGCTTCACCTTTGAAATGTTTCCAGTGTTCCTGAGTTCAGTGAAGGCATTGTTGTGCTTTTTGTTTCCAGATACGAGGCGGAGAACGCTTTCTTCTCCAGTCTGAAGCTGGACGACTTCAACATCATCGACACGCTGGGGGTGGGCGGCTTCGGACGCGTCGAGCTGGTACGATCTGACTGCCAGTTGGATGTTTGATGTGAAATTCATGATTTTAAAGTTTATAAATCTGTTTTACTCTCCAGAAACAGGTGTGTGTGTGTGTGTGTGTGTGTGTGTGTGTGTGTGTGTGTGTGTGTGCGCTCAAGATATTTGCAGTAACTTTCCGGTAAAGTATCAGTGCTGGTAACTGGAGACCCGTCCTCATGTGATTCTGACCCCCGAGGCTGACCAGGGCTCTTAAAGGGTTCCCCATGCTCCTGTCAGGAAGCACAATAACCCAGAGAACCACAGTCACAGAGTGTATCTCTTCTTTCTTGCTGTAACTCAGCTATTAAACATAACGAGTTTGTTGTGTCTTAACGAGCTTCCTTCGTCTCGGCTGCAGCTGACTGGTTGTTACTGGCTTCGTGAGGCTGGATTAATCCCCGCCGTGTGTTGAGGTGCGAGATGGATGGAAAAAGCAGAGGAGGGTGGGATGTGGTGCATTGCAGATCTGGGGGTCAGGTTTCTGTGCCGCAGGAGGCGGGGTGTCAGGGTACTAAAGGTTGGAGGGGAAGCCCTGCAGAGGGTCTGCCCAAAAACAGGAAGGAATCCCCGCTCAGGGTCTCCCATCATCCCCCTGGAGGTATTTTTGGACGGTTAGTCAGAGTGTAACTCTGCCCCGAGGAAAAACCAGACCCCTGACCTGCAGACTGGCTGACCACGAACATGCAGATATGTTCCATCAGATCAGCGACATTCCTCATCGCTCTTATTTTTGGACAGCTGGATATGAGGGCAACGCGGGATCTTTACAGGAACCTGGCCCTGGTTTAGATTCTGGTCCTCTGCAGTCTTCTGTATGAACACCAACTTTAAAAATGACACGTAGTCTTACCATCAGTGTGAGGAAGTTACGGCGGCCGGCAAAGAGAAAATCCGACACCCCCATAAAACCACACCGTGCCAAGTTCAGTTTTTGTAAACAACCCAGATTTGACGTGTTGATCCGGAGCTGTACCGGAGCTGGGAGCTGGATTGTGTTTCCTTCAGGGAGAGCCAGGCTAGCTGTTTCCCCCCGCTTTCAGTCTTAATGCTAAGCTACGCTAACCAGCAGCTGGGCAGCTTCAAATTTAGCGTACAAACATGAGAGTGGAATCCAGCGGCGTCCAGAAATAGAGGATGGCGTCATGTTGTATTAACGTCAGTGTGTGTTTACTACAGACGGTCTGAACGCAGCTGTCGGCCAGCAAACACCATGAATATTTCCATTATTCTTGGAGGTTTGAGAGTTTGAGAGTAACGATGTAACATATAATTACCTCGTTGACATCACTTAAAGTCCATCTGCTAAATACTTTGGAACCTTCCAGGATTTTAAAATCGCTCTGCTGTTCCTCTGTTATGATCAGCACGTCTCATAAACACTGAATCCAGTCGTGTTCTGTCCCTCCTTTCTTTAGTTGTTTTGTTATCATCCTTCGGCTCAGAGGAAGACGAGGCAGCAGGCTGAGAGACGCTGCTGCTTTGAGTCTGAACATTTGGTGTCTGGACGTTTGTTCTTCTTCAGGTGCAGCTGAAGAACGAGGAGGCGAAGACGTTCGCCATGAAGATCCTGAAGAAGCGTCACATCGTCGACACAAGACAACAGGAACACATCCGCTCGGAGAAACACATCATGACCGAGGCGCACTCCGACTTCATCGTCAGGTCGGTAGAACCCTCATCATCATCATCATCATCATCACTGAAGCTATTTTATATTGATTTTTATTGATCAGCAGCTGTAAAAAAAATGAACATGTTTCATTTGACGTTATTATAAAAACTGTTTTATTTCATCATTCATGAAGTCTGACGAAAAACTCTAATCTAAAGCTCGACTCATTTCTCAGTTTGCTCACAGCATAAATGCATTAACAGACTTTTTATTGTTGTACTTTCATGAAGTTTATTGCAAAAGTAAGTTTACAAAGCCAAAAAAATTCCGCAGTGTTGGTTCCAATGTGGCAGATGAACAAAATAAAACCATCAAACAAAAGCAGATGTTTTCCTTTTGGTCCTCTCCGTCAAAATAAAAGCTTCGCTTAAAATATTTGCAAAAGGTTTGTTTGTTATAAAAAAATACAAATGAAACATTTAACTAAAATAGATCAAATTATACATGGAAATAGAAAACAGAGTTTGAAGCTGAAGGATGGTTCTGTTTCAGGTTCTGATGCAGCTTTACTGTTTGTGCTCAGGTTGTACCGGACGTTTAAAGACAGTAAATATCTGTACATGCTGATGGAGGCCTGTCTGGGAGGAGAGCTGTGGACGATACTGAGGGACAGGTACACAATCACACAGATCACCAACTGTCAGCATACACTGCTGAGATGTTTTTTCTAAACAGCAGAACAAATATCAGAGAAGGAAAGAGTCGAGGTCGGTCATTTTCTGACACTTAAATAAATGGAAATGTTTATTTTTTGAGCAGAAAAGTCTATAAAATATATAATAATAATTGGTTGATCATTTAAATTCACATTTTCTCCGGTGTCAGCTGCTCAGGTGCTCAGATTTCCTGTTTTATATCTTTGTAAACTGAACTTCTTTGTTTCGGACACAATGAGACATTTGAAGACGTCACTTCAGACAAATCAGCAGATTAAATCAGTTCTAGTTATTTTAGCAGCAGTCAGTGTCTGCAGACAGTAAAAGAACTGGGAATAACCAACATGGTGGATAACAGAAGGGAAAAAAGTTTAGTTTGACAAACGTGAAACCTGAAGGGATAAAAACAGAGGTCCTCTGAGATCTTAAACTCTGTGTTTCAGGGGTTCGTTTGAAGATGCGACCACCAGGTTCTACACGGCCTGTGTGGTCGAAGCGTTCGCCTACCTGCACGCCAAAGGCATCATATACAGAGACCTGAAACCTGAAAACCTCATACTGGACAGCCGGGGATACGCCAAGCTGGTAATTCTACACTCCCTCACACCATATGTTACATATTTACATGTCCAACAAGTACAGGAAGTAACAGGATGGGCCTCTGGATGATAACTTATTATGTCAGTAGCAGTACCAGCACAATGAAGGCTTGTACCTTCACAGGTAGGACATACTGAACCATGAGTCACCAAGAGTCAGAATAATTTATGAGAATTCCAGTCTCAGTTTGATGATGGCGATAGATCCTGCTCCTCCCAGCCTGTACGATGTTCAGGGTTTGCTGTGTGGTGAACATAAAAACACTTACACGCAATAGTTGCTCCTGCCCCCCCCTGCTTCCTGGTCTCTGTTCCTCTAAATGGGACCATAATTTACTAAATGAACATCATGCTGTGTTGAAGAAGACTTGAAACTAGCGACTGAGACCATAAACTCATCAGGAAAGTGTTTACTGGGGGAATTATTCAGCTGAGAAGGAGAAACATTTTCTCAGAGACTTACAGAACATTAAGTTTTAATCGTTAAGCTGACAGTTTTACCCAAAGCGACTTACACTTGCTATACATATCAGATTCACGCCTCTGGAGCTGCTGGGGCTCAAGTGTCTTGCTCAGGGACACATTGGTGGATGGGTCCCAGTGGGAATCAAACCTGGGTCTCTCACACCAAGTGCATGTGTCCTATCCACTGGACTATCACCACCCCACACAGTCACACAACCAGTGGAGTCGCCCCCACTAAGATGTCTGCTGGCCTCACTTGGCCTCGTCACTTTTCAGACCTGCAGAGTCCTGCTTCATATGGATCCAAAGAAGGTTAAAGTCAAGGGCAACTGGACCTGGTTGAAGATCCAGGACGCTGGATCCAGTCCAGTTGCCCTTGACTTTAACCTTCTTTGGATAACTATGACCTGGATGACTGAGAATCTTCAGACTTCTTATGGATCCAGTTTACCACAAGGCCTCAGGATATAAACCAGGACCCCCCTGAAGGCTCCTATCGTGTCAGCTGATCGCTTCAGTATTTTACATTAGATCACTGACGTAGCTCATCCTCAGGAGGGCGAGTGGCCAATGACAGTTTACAAGATCAAAAAAACCCCAACAAAATAAAGTTTGTAATAAAATTAATTTTGTCTTTTCCAGGTGGACTTTGGTTTCGCCAAGAAGATTGGTGTCTGCAAGAAGACGTGGACGTTCTGCGGGACGCCAGAGTACGTCGCTCCAGAGATCATCCTCAACAAGGGTCACGATGTCTCAGCAGACTACTGGTCTCTGGGCATCCTGATGTACGAGCTTCTGACCGGCAGGTGAGGACACCAACGGGAGGGACGGTAGAGTTCACTAAAGTCAAACTGATTTTGTTCAGCGTCCTGAAGTGTCTCTGTTTGTCTTCAGTCCCCCATTTTCAGGTCCAGATCCAATGAAAACCTACAACATCATCCTGAGAGGCATCGACATGATCGAGTTCCCCAAGAAGATCACCAAGAACGCCGCTAACCTCATCAAGAAGCTCTGCAGGTAGGGGGCGCCGTGTGCCCGAGCAACTCAGACGAACTTGTTGTTTTCATCTCCAAAATAAATAAATGAACCGTTTGTGTCTCCAGAGATAATCCCTCGGAGAGACTTGGAAACCTGAAGAACGGAGTCAAAGACATCCAGAAGCACAAGTGAGTGAGCTGGGAGGAAGCTGATGTTCAGGAAGGTTTAAATACAAGATGAAACTTATGTGTTCTCTCCGTGTTCAGGTGGTTTGAAGGTTTTAACTGGGACGGGCTGAGGAAAGGAACTCTGACTCCGCCCATCACACCAGACGTGAGTTGAAATAAAATTTAGATTCTTTCCTTGTAGACAACAAACTCATGATAGACCTCTGACTAATGAAGCCACTGTTAATGTTCTGAAACATACCAAACCAACCAGGAGATTACCGACCGATCAGCCGTAACATCATGACCGCTGACTCACACTGATTACCTGATACCTGACATCACCTGTCAGGTATCAGGCAGCAGGTGAACATTGTGTCCGCTGAGTTCAAGTGTTAGAAGCAGGAAAAATGGGCAGCGTGAGGATCCAACAGACGAGCTGCTGTAGGCCAAACTGCTGAAGAAGCTGATGCTGGTTCTGACAGAACGGTGTCAGAACACACAGAGCATCACACAGTGGAGTCCAGGCCTCGACGGGTCAGGGCTGCTTTGGTAATAAAGACCAACAAGTGGTCATAATGTTCTGGCTGATCGGTTATCTGGTATCTCAAATGAGAAACGGGCCATTACAACGAGAATTTGCACAAAGACGGGTTACGGTCTCACCCCCATATATGACCTCCTGCTATGTCAATTTGAAGACCACATGATGACTCCTGAGCCAGCTCCGTGAGACCGTGACATTTGGATGTTCTGAAAGCTAATAACTGAGAGACACTTTTAAAGGTAGAACAACAAACCAGAATATGTGTTTGGACTAATTCAGCAAAGTAAGTGAACTTCAGGCGCCCTGGTGGCCGAAGTATTTATGCCACAAACCCGGTTTGAGTCTTTGGTTGCACGTCTTTCTGTCTTCTCATCTCCTGTCAACTCTAACTGCGTCATATAAAATACCTTAACAGATAGATACTAAACCCTCCATGCAGAGTATTTTCTGGTATGTGAAGGCTTTAAATTCCATTAAGTCTAAACGGTCTGAGATGGATCAGGGATAGATACTTTGTTCGGTCTGAAGGTGTTGCAGGTGTCTGACTTCGTGTTGTTCTCTTCAGGTTTCCTCTCAGATCGACACCAGCAACTTCGACAGTTTCCCTGAAGACACAGACGAGCCGCCGCCAGACGACAACTCCGGATGGGATTATGACTTTTAGTCCAGCTCACATCCAAATCCCAAAACCTGGCACCCTACGTGGAGATCCAGATCTCAGAAGAAGACGGCTTCTCACCAGGCTGAACAAAGAACCTTCATGTGCCAGCTGGAGGACGTTTTCACCCACAGCACCTTCCTGTGACTCTGCCTGTGTTGTTTGTAGGCGTGGCTGGGCGCTGTGGCCATCAGATCCCCATTGTGTCTTCAAATGATTTGAGTGTCCTGAAGGCAGCAGAAGGAAAAAGAATCACCGTAAGCTTCTCACTGATCAAACGGGTCCCATCTGTTGTCTCTAACTAGAGGAACCTTGAGCCGGAAGAGGATGAGACAAACCATATGTTCGCTTCAACAGTCTGCCCTGGTCTCCAAGACCAGGGCCCCTAGTTCATCAAGTCTCTCAGAGCAGTAAAAAGGTCCTAGAAATTTCAGAGTGCCTGATTCAAAGGGGTACAAGCATGTTCTGGGGAAGAACCTGGAACAACACTGATTCCTTGTCTGGATTACCTTTGGGTATGTTCGTCAATCAGCTGTCAGTCACACAGAGACGGTCTCGCTTTACGTCCCATATATTGCTGCAAGACAATTGTGTATCAAGCCTTTAAGAACAGGAAATCACTCCTACAAGTCTTACAGTACATGGCCGTTCTTTTCCGCAAAAGGATACAGCCACATTCTGAAATTTCACGGCCCGGGAAGGTCGTCCCAGCTTCTTCAGATCTGAGAGAGCTGAGAACTCTGAGACATTATCGCTCCATCAAGAAGGAGGCCGAGGAGGGAAGGTTACTACGGTCACTCAGACAGTATAGGCCTTGTTCGTGTTCCACATGTGGCGGCATGAAGAGATGGATCGGACGTTAGTGATGACACCCAGAAACCTGCTGCTTACGCCCATCAGTGAAGCCGCCAGAGGCTGAAGCTGTTAACTCCACACACGTCACAAAGGGCTTCCCCTAAAACAAACGTGTTTAACCAAGTGGTCACACGGCAGACCTGGAGCAGGGTAGTGTACCCGTGTAGTCAGACAGTTTTTCTGCTTCCAGAAGTTACAAAGGCATCGAATCGTCCCTTCAGATGACTCCCAGTGAGTTCATATCATAGGTCATAGGCTCCAAGGCCCTGATTATCTGCGACCAATGGAAAGCCTTTGCTCCTGTCAAGTGTCCTTGATGATCATCTGACCTCTGACCCCTCAGAGGGAACCCATACTGCTACTACTGCCTGTGATGTCTTCTTGTGTTTTGTGGTGTGGAGGCAGACATGGAAGTCCTGAGGGGCTCCTCTAACCCTGTGAACCCGGGTTAGGCTCTCTGACAGCGGGCGGGAGACATTTGTGGTCCGATTGACGAACAGACGAAGACTAACTCAAGGTCACCACGATGCCTTCACTTCTCATTTCATTTTCGGGAACTTCCAAAGACAGAAAGACAAGACAGGTTTGGGTGTAGCAGCTGTGAAGGGGATACGAAAACATTTAAACTTTCCTTTCGAGCTTTCGTTACGTTGTGAATCTTCAGATCAAAGCATGACAACATATAGTTTGTACATATTTCCAAGACAGACATACTTTTGCACAGTCACATGCACGAGCTGTTTGTTTCGAGGTGTTTGAAGCTTGAGAACGTTTCAGTATTGTTCCCCATTTTCATGTCTGTGGCTCTGGATATACTTGCTTTTTAATGACCTGGTTCCAGATCTCAGAATCACCCCCCACACAGGTCTGGTGTTGTGCTCACTGACGGCCTTTTCCCCAGTTAACAAAAAACACAAGCCAATCAGAGCTTTGTCGTCAGGATCAGATGTTTGCAGTTGTAACCGTTAAGTAAGCTGATTTCCAGAAATAACTTTTAAATCATTAACAGAACCGGATCACCGATTTGTCCCCATTTGTTCTGGAGTTTTCAATCCTACCACACGGTCTTCTTCTGCAGATGGAGTTTGTTGTCAAGGAATTGAAGAGCTTTTATCAAGAATGAACCGTCAGCCTCAACGTTAAAGCCAAGATGGCCGACACGTCTTTTAAGTGCTCAGAAACAAATCCATGTGCAAACTCCCTCTGCTGATGACGCCTGTGTGATATTAAAGGTTCTGACTGGATCTTTTCTGTCGCAAACTCTTCAATCGATATATTTCTTTCTGCTCAACATGACACACGTTGAGTCTCCGTTTCTGGCAGTCTGAACCGCGGCCGTGACAAATGCAAACACAGGTTGGGTTTTACCCCCTGTTCAGTTCTGACTCGAGCTGCAGCGTTCACATAATTTCCTCTGCAGCTGGAGGATTAAAACATTAACCTCTTCAGGGCCAAACACCAAAAGACCTTCCTGGAGAACTTAAACGCCGACCACGGAGAGAGACTGGAGGTTACCGTAAATCTGAGATCACGGCAGCGCTACGAAGGAACGCTGCAGGTCCCACTGGGTTAAAAGCAAGTTTATCTGAAACAGACTGAAGAAGGAAAAGATCAGTGCGAGGTGATCTTTCTTTTTAATTCATGCTTAAACTGTAACTCCATGACAAAGTGGACTTGTGCTGAGTTGAAGTGCACGTGCAGTGTTTGAGGTCCGTATTTCTTCCACAAACAAAGAGTTGAATCTGTTTCTTTCAGTTTCTATTTTGTGGCCTTCTGTAAAAGCAGCTGATATTTGTCTCTCTTTGGTGCGACGCCTCCGTGTGTTGTGATATTTAACTTCTGTGCGCTCTGCATGAAAACACTGGAAACATGAAGTCACCTGTCACATGTCTGTGCGGTACGGAGCCAGGACATGGTTAGCCTAGCTTAGCATAAAGACTGGGAGCAGGAGGGAAGCCGGGATCAGAGCAGAGAGAGAATTACTCAGATGTTTGGACCAGAAGAAGAAATACTGATATTTTGTGATGAAGCACGAGTGTCACTGATTTATTTGTATATACTGGGAATATAGTGCTTTATGATGTCTCAGCTGTTTGTAGATCGTGTAGATTATTATTATTATTATTATTATTATTATTATTATTGTTGTTTTTATTGTTATTGTTATTATCACAGCGGCTGTCGCAGTAGCTGTCACTCTGTCCGAGTTCCAAAAAGCTTTATGGGCATGACTGTTAAAAACAAAAGTGAAAAACTATTTTGCCAAAGCAGTTTGATCTGTTTAAAAAATAAAAGCTGTAAAAAAACACTGGACTTTGTTTCTTATTTCATAAAGCAGTGGAAGTGGATCAGCCAAGTCTCCAGTGTTACAGACACCTCCAGGAGTAGTAGTGTTTGTTGGTCCTACAGCTAACAACACAGAAAATGACCCATCGGGACTCGAACCGCCAACCTTCTGCACCGAACAGCTGAGCCCACAGCAAGAGGAGCAACGAGAGTCAGTGATTTTGAAGGATACCCGGATGTTTCCCCCGTTTGTGTAAACTTCACGCTGTGTTTCCTGTGTTTGCTCCGTTAATTTACACGGAGCTAACTTACTGCTGGCTAAACGTTTGTCCGAAAAAGAAGCTTTCAGCTGACCAGATGAAAATTAGACCTAACAGCCCTGAATTACGTTGTGCTCATTCGGGACTCGAACCGTCAACCTTCTGCACCGAACAGGTCAGCCAACAGTTTCGCAAACGAGAGTTACAGTGCCTTTTAATTTGAAGGATATTACCGGAAACATGTTTGTTATTCTTTTACAGCCTGACCCGCGCGCTCTGAGCTGGCATCAGCAGAACTCCGCTTTAAGAAACCGTAAAATAACAACACAGCTCGGATTCCCGAACCAGTCTAACGACGACATTATATTATTAAGTTTTCTGAGTGTGTCTGACTCTCTCCTGTAAATCGGCAAACACGTAATCTACCAAATAGCACGTCTTAAAGTTTAGTTTTAATCCTTCACAGATATTCACCCCGGATCTCAGCAGACACCATCCGGTTTCTTATTAACGTCAAATGGACAGAAAGAAAAATATAAACACCAATTAAAGACAACACAGCGTTTCTACAGTTACAGTATTTTGTCCCATCAAGTTCTCACGGAGCTTCTTCTGAATTTATTATATTATTTATTATAATTTTCCGGGGTTTTGTTTAATTTTCGGGGAGGTACTCTCTCACAGTCTCCCGCGTTGCAGTACCGCTCCCTGCCTGAACAGGGCCGATGCGCCGGTGGGGGCGCTGTTTCTCCAAAACACAAACCTCACTAACGGATGAAGGAAAATGATAAAAATCACATAATATTTCTGAAAAGTGAGAACGCTTCACGATTCTGCGTGTCATCTTTGCGCCAAGTGACCATGCTAATCTTCTCTGTATCGTTCCCAGTTTATCAAGTGTGTTACTGCTTGTAACACAGTATTGTAGAGGCTTCTTCTCTCTATTTGAAGGGTGGGGGCCCCACATGCCGTCTGAACCAGGGTGTTGACAGACCGGGGCAGACCAGGACACCAGACTGAAAGCCTGGGTACTCATAAACACTGTGGTGTATGAATTGGACTTCATCTGTCCCCGGTTTTGGTCCTGGACTCTGGTTTTCTGTGATCTTGTGTGAGCAGTGAGGGACTCTGGGGTTTCTATGCAAAGCAGCTGTTACATCAGCTGAACAGCGAGGAGACGCAGGAGTTCCTCCTCCTCCTCCTCCTCCTCTTCCTCCTCCTCCTCATTTCCCTGATCAGCAGAAAGAACAGAGGCTTACCAACACAGACTCAAATACTGGATCTGAACTCAGGCTGTCCTGCAAGCTGAACACAAGCTGGACTCTAGTGGACTCTGGTCATCAGGTCAGGTCTTCTTGTGCAGCTCCACACTTTCTGTCTTTGTGCTCTTATCTTGTAAATGTGAACATGTTCTGGTTTCTCTTCGGGTTTTGGAGGACGTCACCTTGAGCTTTCACCATTTTCCCCATTTTCTAATAGATGAATCGAGAAAATGATCGACGGATTAATCGATACTTAAAATAATCATTAGTTGCAGCAATATTTTATTTACATTCAGAGTTTCTTATGACGGCGTTTAAAGCTTTTCATCAGACTCTGTACCTGCAGGATTTTTATTTAAATCTTTCTCCAGTCAAAGTCAGCTAAAATTTTCTTCCAGGAGAGATAAATAAATGCATAAAGACATAAAAACAGGATATAAATTACAATAAAATACAGGAGTAAACACAGGCAGGAGCCAGACTAACCTCCCTGCCTCTTAATCACAAAATAATGAGAAAAGAAGAAAACACAGTTTATGGAAAGAGTCAAAGTTTCTTCACATTTATCTCTGAACGTCACACAAACGTTGTCGGGGGCCATAATAAAAACGTGTAGCTCTGCAGAATGGCCGCCAGGTGGCAGTGTGTCACCGCCAGCTGCAGGTCTGTCATTTAGACTAAAACTCTGTTTAATATAGATTTTAACAACAAATAAGTCATTTAGTTTGTGGCACACTTTGTCAACACGACGCGACTTTTTCTCTAATTACAGCTGGAGACATTCGGCTAAATGCGCACACACAGCCGGCAGCAATCCACAAAGTGAAGCGATGTATTTTCTGTTTGGCACCGAGCAGGAAGGAAGAAGCTCCATGCGGACAACACAAACTGCAAACATGTAAGTTCTTTAACAGAAAGCTTCTTGTATGGAGGATTATCCACATGCCGAATTCATCCAAAGATGCGAAATGTTAGGAAACATGTGACAGAAAGATCCGCGTTACCTGCCCAGAAACCCGGTTCCGTAAATTCACACATTTCTAAATGGAATCTGGCGAGCCATTTCCCAAACAGCCACCTAAAGCAGATCCTGCTTTAATAATGCCGCCAGTTTAGTGAAAACAGTCTCTAATGCAAACAGGGAAAGTAAATCAGAAACGTGACAGATTGTTTTTAGAGCGGTGACTTTTAAAAACGCTGGTTTATATGAAGAGATTTATAGAACACCAACTGTGTTTTTACCTTTTAAAAATCACATTACATTCAACTTAAGTGTTTCTTGAATGATTATTTAATCCCGTTTATTTCCAAAGTGTCAATATTATTTGGAAAACGTCGTTAAATTATTGTAAACGAGGTGGATCATTAATATAAAATAAGATTAATTAAATCCCCGCGTGTTTTAAACGGAGTTTGGCGAGCAGTTCATCACGTCATTGGTTGTCAATAACACACAGGAACAATAAACATACATGTTGTAAAAGTCTTTCTGCTGATTCACTAACGTTTCTTGCCTCCGCAGCAGCTGGACGTCGTTTTTCACGTTAGACAAAACCAAACTCCAACCAGACTGAAGTTTGTTTCGCACTTTAACTCTGCAGAAACAGGAGCAGAGCTACAGAGGGAATCTGTTTAAATACGCAGAACACTGCATATAAAACACAACTGCATATTTAACAACAGTATATTTCATAAAACTCACGATCCGCTGCTGCATCACCTGATCACCTGTCCAAACATGGCCGCCATCCAATTAGCAGTGAAGGAGGGTGATGCAAAATGCCCCACCCCCCTTTCTCAAATCCTGTTTCAGCTGCACCTGCAGATGTTGGGGCAACATTTAAGTTAATAACACATAAAAAAAATCTTGAATTTAGACCTGTTTGCTTTGGTTTACTGCTTGTTTAGATGCTCATGTTGTTTACTAAAACATTACACAGTACTGAGAGTTTGTTCAGTTAGACTGGAACAGTCCAGTACAGAGGGAAATGAAAACCCAGTCCAGCTTCAGGTCTGTTCTGGACTCTGTTAGTGGGACATCAGCTGAGGACAGAAGTCACCAACCAGCAGAGAATGTAAAGTCCTCCGACCCGTCTGTCAGGTCAAAGGTTGAAACGAGTCAAGACAGCGCTGACGCCGATAACAATGCAGAGACGCAGGTTCAGCAGCTTTATTTAGTATTTTATCTTAAATGAACAGCTTCTAAATCAGAGACGCCTGCCGCTCTTTACGGCACCACTTCAACAAAACTGAGTGATCAAGATGTAACCCTAACCCTAAAAAGGACATCCGACAAGAAAAAGAAATCAAGTAGACAAACCAAAGTGATTCGAATAACACAATCAAAAATAAATAAAAAATGAACAATAGTTGCAGCCAAAGACTTTCTTACTCTTGTCAATGTCCATTACATATTCGAAAAGGAGTTTGGGAAGAACAAAAAAACTTATTCACTCCCACCCCTTATCCACAAATCAAAAGCTAAAATACTTTTTTTAACTTTGTTAAACCCCAAAGCAATTCAAAAAGTACATCAATTATTTAATCAAGGAAAAAAATAAAACACTAGGAAAGAATAAATTATAAATTTCAGCAGCTCAAAAAAAAGAAGTAATCACACCATGAAACTGAAGAAAATAACTGGCCCCTAAAACACTCTGTGATCATTCACACATTATTCTTCATCCCTGTAACCATTAAAACCATCTCTTTATACTTGATTTTAAACTGGTTCATGTTTGGACTTTGCTTTATTCCTCACTGAGACCACAGCTTTACTCCAGAGCTTGAAATGCAAAAACTTTTCCTGGTTGTCCGCATCCTGTTTGTTTTGAAGTTATAACCTCCCTCTCTCTCTGAATAGTATTTAAATATTTCTCGGCAAAAGATTATTTCTGGGTTTAAACAGTATTTGGGCCGATTGATTCTTCACAAGCTCTGTGAATTTTAATAATTTTATTATTATATTGCAATTCCCAAATAACATTATTTTAGTTTTAGTTAAATTTAATAATTTATTTCTATCAAACCATATTTTTAATTAGTTAATTTCTTTAGTGACGTCCTTCACTAGTTGCTGTAGGTTTTCACCTGAACAGAATATATTTGTATCATCTGCAAATAACAGCATCTTCAACGACTTAGATACTGAACATATGTCATTAATATACAAAATGTTTTGGTCCCAACACTGACCCCTGGGGGACACCAGAAGTCCAAACATACTGAGCTGGAGCTTCCCAACTTCACAAACTGCTTTCTGTTACTTAGAGTCAGTCTACTGCTGCCCCCCCGATACCTTTCCAGTTTATTTATAAGTATTTCATGGTTAATTGTTTCAAAAGCTTTTCTGAAATCAACAAAAAAAACATGACATATTTTGTTTTTTAAACTATGGCACTTGTGATTTCCTCAGTTGCTTCTATTATTGCCATCGATGTCGACCTGTTTAATCTGACCGTCAGTGAGTAACTGATGTTTATACAAGAATTATTCTGATCTGTTAAAGACTTTTTCAAGAATTTCAGAGAATTGGTGAATTGAGGAGACATTTCTGAAGTTTATGAAGTGGTGTTTATGTAAGAAGCAGCAAAGAGTGAATCATGCACAGCGTGAGCTCTGGAAGAAGCTCGCTCTGTTCTCAGCGAGGATTTCAGACGAGGAGGACGAGGAGGACGAGGAGGACGAGGAACAGAGAGAGTTCGTATCGGACCGACTTTTCCAGGTTGACTTCTTTCTGTTGGACTCGTCAGTAATAACTTATCAGCTGCTCGCTGTGTCTCTGTTGTGTTGGCGACATCATGGGTTATGAGATGATAACAAACGCGCAGGTGCAGCGCTGAATTATAACAGCAGGGGGCGCCACATGACGCAACAAAACACATTGCACAGTTCTTCATTTAACAGACTCGTTTAACCAAATCGACCCACATTAGAGGAACGACATACAGGTTCAACACTGTCGGATCTAAAGTGACTAGAAAAAGTAGTCAGAGCTGTCAGTGAAGGTGCAGATCCAGGAGCAGCTCTGTATGCGGCATCAGGGACTTGGATCTGATTCTGGAGGCCCCGGGGGGCCAGTGGAGGTCACTGAGTATCGGAGGGACATGAGTCCTTTTGGGCTGATCAGAAACCAGACGGGCTCTGTGGGGGTTTCACAAGCTGGAAGGGCAGAGAGGTGACCATGGTCTGGACCAGGATCTGGGTGGAGCACTGAGCAGGGCTGAGAATCTCTGGGCACCTCATGATTCAGGATCTCTGGATAATTACTAAGTCTAATTAGCTCAAAAGGTCTAGTCTGCATCCCTAACTTACCTCAGAAGCCTCGGCTCCGTGGTCCTTTTAACAGCCGGTTTGACTCCTCTGAGAACTGAAATCTAATTATGACGGAGCTGCACGCCAGTTTAGTCTCTACCTGATGTTCAAGCCTGGACAAGCAGGTAGATTAGTAATGTCAAACAGTTGAGCTAATTAATATCGCTGCTAATTTAGCTAAGAACTAGCTTAGCTTCAGAACACGTGCTGCGCAGATACGTCTTCATTTCTCCAGCCGTTGGGGAAACTTCAGACTTTATTAACGGACACTCTGGGACCTTCGCTGCACGTTTAATGCTAATTTTCCTCCGCTAACTTTCACCTCCGTGTTCTGCCGCTCGCTCTCTCACTCGCTTGGCCTCACGCCGGATACGCGGCGAGCTGCCGAGCGTCGCCGTGCTCGCAGTGTGCGAGTTAAAATCATCACTTGCACATTGATGTTAGTGATTGTGACATTTCAGTGGGGCGGGTACTGGTCTCTGTCCACATTTACATTTATTCATGTAGCTGACGCTCGTACGCCAAAGGCATGTGTCTTACCCACTGTTCCATCACCACCCCTTAAACCACCCCAGACGGTCCGGGTGCTGCCGTTCCACCTTTTGCGTTCCATCAGCATCCCATTATCAGTTAACACAAGTAATCGATTTGTTAATCGAGTCAGAATCTTTCACGTCCTAAGAATCGCTTCTAAAGGCGGGGCCTGATTTTTCTTCTGTTGCATAGAGCAAAGCTGCACGACTGAGAGACGGCGGCGCAGAACCACAGCAGAGATTTCTTTGCTTCAGACCGATTTTGGTCTTGGGGTTCACTGTTTTAGTCTGGACAGACTAGGACTTTCACAGGAAGCACTGACCATATTTGGCATTGCGGTGGGGGGGCGTGTCTGTATGTTAATGAGCCTGGGTGAGCAGGTAGATGTAGAACACTGTTCCTGTTTGCACTTCTGCTCACATGAGAAGTTAAAGGTGAAGTAAAAGAGGAAGCTGGATGTTAAAGGGTTAAACTGTGTGTGGATGTGTGAGGGGAAGCACGTAGCTGCACCTCCTCTTCCTCCTCCTCCTCCTCCTCCTCCTGCTCGCTTTTTTATGAATGAGCTTCAAACACACAGTGATGTCAGCAGAAGCCCATCCCCCACTGATGCGGGAAAAACCTCACGATCAGGAGGAGAGAGAGGCGTCCTCATGTTCCCCATATGTCTCTCTCCCTCTCTCTCGCTCTCGAGCAAACATCACCCCCCCACACCCCCTCTCCTCCCCCCATCCCTCCTCCCTCGTTCAGGAGCCTGAGGATGAGTAATCCAACAAGGGAGGGAGCGAGAGAGCTAATGGCAGAGAGAGAGGGAGGGAGGGAGAGTACCAACGCATCAGCAGCAGCATCATCATCATCATCATCAGTAAACGTGCAAAACGAGAGGAAGAGAATTCAAAACCTCTCAGCTCCTCATTCCCTGCAGAGCTCAGTCACACCGGAGCAGGCTAATTCCTGGACTGAGAGCAAAAGAAGAAGAAATAAGGTGCTTCTGGGTCTGGCTAATCGCTGGAGAAAGAGGGAGGAAGATTTATATTCCTGGATGTCCACTGGCATGGAGCTCGTCTGATCTCTGGAGGAGCTGGAGGCTCGTTTCACTGGATGATCTCTGACTAATTCATGATTAGGTGGATCACTGGCTCGTCTTTTAGACTGGGGGGACAGACTACTTCCTAAACGGGGTCGATCCTGATGAACCGGCTACTTAAAACCGTCAGTGCCACTCCTCCACATGTGGAGCTTCAGAGGCTGGGATCTGGCTAGTATCTGGACTCTGTGATCCGTACCTGCCCTACACATCCCGGTAACTGGACTATCTGTCTGACAGAGCCTCCTCCTGGGACCAGGTTAATCTCTGGATCGGCGTGTCTGGCATGTTCTGCTTCTGCCTGCAGAGTTCCCTGCTGAAGCTCCAGGCGCTGGAGGTGGAGGGGGGCCACCCGCTGGGTCTGTCCCCAGAGGAGAGCCCCCCTGCCCTGGGCAGCAAGGAGCAGAAGAGCCCCTGTGGCCCCGTGGAGCTCGGAGGGAAGGAGGGGAAGACGCTGGCTCTGTGCCACAGCGTCCCTGCAGACGAAAACAGCCCGCCAGGTAGATTCACCTGTCTGTCTGTCTGTCTGTCATAATGTCCCCTCACGTATCTGAAGGATTTATCGGTCCTGGTCTGTGATGCTCACTGAAACAGCACTGGTTTTCCTCTACACCCTCAGGGCTTCTTCAGACTGGATGCCGTCCCCTGATGCACAGTTAGTCTTTGTGATGAGTCGGCTTATTGTGCTCAGCACGCCGCCGGCCACGCTGTGTGTGTGTGTGTGTG